>JANSTT010022182.1:800-42848 GCA_026745375.1 Platyura marginata | reverse complement strand
AGCCTTTCAACCTTAAGTAAAAATTAATCAGTCAGAAACACCTATCATTTCATTTCGTAGCTTTCATTACTCAACGTGTAAGTATAATCAAGGATGTATTAACAATTAGCATTATGCACCATGTATTTTAAAATTTACGTTTCAAATAAATAACAAATATCATAAGTCAACCATGTCTAATCCAAACCGCATTATTTTCAGAAAATCCCCGAGAACCAGGTAAATTCTTTAGAAATTAATTTGATAAATAATTGCTACTAGTTCGCTTCAACGAACGAAATATTCTGTGTATACTCATTAGAGCAATGCATCCTCAAATCAAACCGCCATAATCCTTTTCCTTCATACAGAGAAATTTAATAATTCATAACAACCCTCACTGTGTTCAAAAACCAAAAGCTTTTCCGTCTATAAACGGAGTTAATTAATTTTAAATTTTTAAATGAGTTATTTGTTTAGGATACGGAAAGTCATCAGCTGCAAACTTAATCACATATGATTGCTCAAAAGTAACAGAACTCATTGTATCGTGTAATTAAATGTTGGCAACATTATCCAGCAAACACACTCGTAATTAATATTTCGTCGGTACATTTTATACATAGATCTGGTAAATATGGGTCTATCAACCCCTTTTGAAAATAAACAAAATCTCGCAGAGAAAGCTCAGAAACAAATGCAAAACTTCCACGATGGGTATTGTTGATGATGGTAAATATTTACATCATTTGCAGCATGTTGTAATTTGTGTAGTTTTTGTCTGTGTTGGCTCTGAGACCTTGAGTGGTTGTCATTGGTGAAACAAATAGAATATTTTCCACAATAAATTCAATGAGAAAATTTAAAGCGAAAAACCAAAAAGTTTATCGACACTTTAGACATTTACCCAAAAAAAATGTGTATCTGCTGCTACTGAACTAAATACTAAATGTAATGTTTAAGGAAATGTAAAATAGAGCAATAAGCTGTTTTATGAGCCGTTACATTCCGTTTACATTTAGTGCGTAGTCCTTGAAACTTAAATCTGGAACTGGATAGAATTGAACAGAGTGACACCAAAAGTTTAAAAGGATAAATCAATATTGAACATACTATTTAAAATCGATTAGATTGCAAAACTAATTTTCTATATCAATATTTAAATTTCCCGCAAAAACGAAAATCTATAAGGTGCTACTTTCCAGATGTTCAATAAAAATATTACATGAAAATATGAAAAACATTTTTTTGAAAGACAACATCAACAAAAACATATGTAATGTATAACCGTCGTGCATCTGGTTCTTATTATTTAAACGAAAAGTTTTCCGACTGAGCACTAAAACTATCTCTCAAGTAACTTCAAAAGGATGTTCTACATTAGATTGAACACAGTTAAAGAAAGATGCGCAAAAGTTTTCCATTTTTATTTATTTTTTTTTTCTTTTTTTTTTTTTTTCAATCGTTTTTCCAAAGCTAAACTAGCTACTTTTCAGAAAAACGTTTGCTAAAAGCCTCAGGTGGAAAAACCTTTTTCTGATATATACCAGCAGAGTTGTAATTGGGCATAAAGCAATTTTATTGTTCATTTACGAGAGCTTTTATTGCAAAAAGTACATATAACATATCTTCTTTCTTAATTATGCTAACTTTTGCGGATGGATATGTTTTTATGGCAAAAGTTAATTGAATTTAACTGTTCTTGGCGTAATAAACGGTAAAAAAATATTTATTTTAAATTGTGCGCGAGAACATTCCGGGCAATTTAGCGTTAGCGTTTATTACTATGATTTTATTATGAGTTGGCAGGCGAAAATGTAATTTTCCTAATAAAATATAACAAAAATATATAATTGCTTTATATTATAATTATATGCATATACCTATGTATGTACATTGTATGTACATACATATATGTATATATATTACTTACATGCTCGTAGGTAAATGTATGTATATTAAATTATTTTTTTATTAGAGCTAAAATATTTATTAGCATTGCATAATTAATAAATAGAACAACGATGATGAAATTATGCTTTGTTTTAAATGTGCATTTTGTTTGATACTTGTTTGATATTTTGTTTGATGTAATTAAAAAATAAAATTCAGTTTGATCTAAAAAAAAAACTCTTACCTTGTCAATATGAAAACCTTGAACGCAATTTAACGTAAATACTACTAAAAAAACATGAAAAAGTGATGTGCCATCACAAGACATTATTTAGAATTGTTCCGAAATATTTCAGAATTGAGAATTAGCGACAACAATTTTGTTGAAAAATAGGTACCAATTTTTTGGTAACAAATACATGTAGCAAATGTAACTTGATTTTCGTCGTGTAACATTTATAAATTAAGTATTTTATCGATAATTTTTTACTTTCACAATCCTGCTCGTACGTTAAGGTTGAAAACAACTAATTTGTTTAATGGAAAATCAAAAAGAACTATAACTGAAACAACTTTTAACAGCCCTTCCTACATTGGAAAAATGTCGAATTGTCCTTGAAACAGTCCTTATATAAATGTTATATTTCAAAAACTATGTGAATGTTGTGTAAAATACTAAATAAGCGGATGTTCTGATTTTCGGAAAACTTTTCTAAAGAATTAGTTTTGTCATTAAAATGTGACATCATATAAAGAGATTTTGACAAGGGTCAAATAATAGCGTTGCATTAAAATTCCAACGTTATAATATACGATTTTAGTATTCTGTTTAGACACTTGGCTTCTACCCAAATAGCAACTAATATCTTGAGTTGTTTGAAAGTGGTTTCATTAATACACCCAGCGATATACAAACAATAAAAATTTCATGCCCCCAAAATATGGTATTTATTCCTTGAGAATAACAAGTGCGCTGTGATTTAATAATTTCCCCCCATAGAGGTTGGATACATCATAATATGTACAACAAATATATGAACAATATCCAACGATACCACCCAGGCAACTTATACTAAGAACCATACATGTACGTACAATGTACCTACTACATCTACCACAGAGTAATATTCTCCGTTGGAAAAGAAAGTTTTTTTTTTTCTTTAAAATTAACCACATGAAGAACCCATATCAATAACTTTATCCCTTGTTTTAGTAATTGGGCAAACCTGATTTATGCCAGAGGGCTGTTTTCATACATTTTTCTTGATATTTTTCCATGAACATCTGCTGTTACTTGTGGTTACATCCCTCTTTTCCCCGGTTATATCCCCGCGCGCGTATATCGCTGCAACTTAAAAGCAAATAAACAATATAAGAAAAGCACATAACCGTAATGTATTAGAAATTTTTCTGGAAAAACTTTATAAATAATGTAGGAAATATATGCGAAACGGAGTTTTATTGTTGCTCCTTTGAATGTCCATGTTTGCATTAGTGATGAATTCCTTCTAATGTTTGTGTTTACCAAAACAATGTTTTCTTTTAATAATACATTGGAAATATCGAATTAAATCAGTTTTTCTTTGCAAAGAAAAATATAATATCAAGTCTAGCCCACAAAAATTATATGCCAACCAAAATAGAAAATTGTAAATTGTTCATTTTTTTTTTTTTTAAATGAAAATTTATTATTTTTTCTTTATCATTTTTATTCATATAGAGGGATTTGAACACTCTAAGAATAAATTTGATTTTCTTTTTTATATATACTTAAATACGAGTATAGGAGGTAATACTAATGTACCTATACATACAAGTAACCTACAACATTTAATAAATTTTATAAATAAAATGCTATAAAATTTAAAGAAATTTTTAATAAATGGAAACAATGAATAATGATTGTCTAATGTCTAATAGCATTACAATATTAAATGATGACGTACAATTTTTGTTGTTGTCTTTTTCAAGATAATTATATACAAGTCAACATTTTTGGTAAGAAATAGTAATTGCAGTGCAAGGAATATTGTTTGATTAGATGCAATTGAAATTGCCAATTTTTTGTTATTGCCACAAATCTGAATTTGAGAAAGTATTAAGAAAGAATTTTTTATGGACAATATAAAAACAAGGCCACTCACTAAAGTCGAATATCTCTCATTATATGATCTTGAACTTTTTACAAAAGGATTTAATATAAATTTGGAGGTTCAACGTATCGATTATTACAATTCTGCAAATGCTTTATTATTAGATCTAGGATATATTCAATACACGTAATCTGCAAAAGGAAACAATTTTGAGCAACAACTTTTTTTTTAACGAAATTTTGAGATAATCGTTAACATTTTTTGTCTTGCTTGTCTCGACTCCATGGTTTTTGGATTACGTCTAATACTTGCAATAAAATATCTATAAAGCAACAAAATAACAATAAATGTTGTTTATATCTATTTTACTTACAATTTTGGATTTTTATTTTTACTCAGCTTTGAACGTTCGAGGAAAGGAGAAAATCAATAAATTTCATGTTAATAATAATATGGCAAAACTAAAAACCATGCAGTCGAGAGCAGACATTACAGCACTTTGTGCCCATACATATTACATATCGATCCTTAAACATTATTGCTAAACCAATTTAATCCAAACTTTAAAGTTAGTTCAATATCGACAAGAAAATATTCAGTTTTATATTGATCTCTTGGGTATGAAATAGGCGCGTGTTTTGAATGTGATTAATTTCAAATTAATTAGTAATTGGATGGTTATGTTTTCCCAATGTAATTTCAATGCAATTCAACAACTTTCTACACCATCTACATAATCCATCCAAATATACCAATAAGTAATACATTAAAATAAAGCAAATAATATTTTTTAGTGTGTATATTTTACCATCATAACATAACGCGACTATACTGTACCTCATCATCATATGTGATACACACAACACATTCGAGCGAATTATTTAAAATGATTATTTGTTAAAGCTCTGGTTTTATATTCTATTCCCCGCATGTTATGGCCTCACGTTTCGAGAATTTATCTCGGATTTTAACAATTCTGGCGTGTATTTGAATTGGTGATTTTGCTCAATGCGGATTTATTTATAATAAATAACACTGAAGTGCGCACACCCGGTACATATCAATTATTTAAATTTTCCATACAACACCATAAACTATACCCAATGTTAAGCCAGATTAATGATATGCCGTAATAAATGAAAAGCTGAATTATTTGGCATTTTAAATGTTTTACTCAGACCAAAAAAAAAAAAGAAAAAAAAATTGTTATCGCTCGCAAATTCTAATCAACAGTATGTCTACTAAATCTACGTACTATTAATAAATGATGTACAAAACTTATTGAAAATTTGACAGATAATTAATAGATTTTGATATAGAAATATAAATGGTCATCTATTCCTATTGCCTAAACTAAAGGTTGAAGTAAATTCAGAGAAATTTTTATGTTATTTCTATATACATACATCTATCCTTTTATATGTATGCGTATTTAGAATAATGCTATATTGATGATACATAATTTGTAATCGTTCTTGTGTATTTTTTAATAATAAAATTAATTTTAGAGACAGAGAGTGAGTAAATCATGTATAGGTAATCAAAAAATCCGAAGTGCGATCACTATTCCTATAGTTTATTTTGTAATTTCAATTCGATACAACTACCAATTATGTTAGTATAGGAAATATGCTTTCGGACTATGTATCGAATGCTGCTTTTTTAATTAATTTCCAAACTAACTGTAGTTACTAATTATTTTTCTATATTACAAGCAACGTTTGATATAAATACGATCCACCTGCATGGCTAATTTGTCATCCATCATTCACTGCAGAACGATTATTTGATGTTTCAAACGAAATAGATGTAAAGTATGGGTACTGTACAATTGTGGAGCTATAGCTTGATGTATCGTAATTTTCAAAAGCGTTATATAAATTTTTGCAAAAATCCCATAACATTGAACGAATAAAAAATTTAATTTCGCAGATATACAATAAATATTAATAGATTTTATAGATTATATGTACAGAAGGAACATAGGTACATGAATGATGTTACCTAAACCCCTATAGTGTATTACAGTAACTACATGGCAATGCGACGGCCATCGTCTCGATTTTATGCTTCTGGCATTTTATGTTCAACTTCTTTTTTTTTTTTTCAGTCAACCCGCAAAATGTCATTTATTCGAATAAGGTTTACTGCCCGGTTTTATGATTTCCTTCTATACTAATGCATAATTTACAGATCAATAATACTACTCGAAATTATGTTCATCAAAATAAGAAGCCCCAGGTACCCCTGTATGCGTATAAATGTCCAATGTATAGATTACATTTTCGTCGACATAAAATGACAAAACCTTCCCATTTATGGTCAAGAAAAAAATATCTTAAAAAAAAAAACCCGAGATCCCTTCTCTTGTGTTAGGAGTACTTAAAAGTAATGACCCCAAGATGGTATATGGATATAGCTTTGTCCAGAAAATAGTATTGGGGTTCCATATCAACATGGAAACACATTAAAATCCAATATAGAAAATATCATGAATATTAGAGTTTCAGCAAAAGTAGTCTAAATTTATAAGATGGGCTTTTATCAATTTGAATATAGGGTGCTATTTAGATAAGTGTTAGTTAGTGTTAAAAGATTTAAGTAAAAGTTCTCCAAAAGAAGAATAGTTAGTTTAGGTATAGATAGGTTGTATAATGAATCTTTAAAATTTCATTTTTACGCATTTGTTACCCTAGCCTTACTCTTACTCATATATTGTTTCAATCTAATGATGCCCGTGAGCCGATGTGACATTATACAAGTAGGTACAATGTTCGCCTAATTTTCATTCGATTTCTTTGTTGTCTACGTTCTTGATAGACTTCTTAAATTGTTGCGATGTTGTCCTTACTTTGACGCTGTTTTACAGGCCTATTCTGTGCAAAAGTTAAAATTGCTTATAGTTAGCAGCCATATCTATCATCATCATTCACCTGATGATAGTTTTTACTTAAAAGTGTATTCTAATTTTAGTCCAAAATCTATGAGCACTCATAGCTGAAAATCGCTCATAACTTAAAATCGACATACTTGACGTATTTCAATCATAATTGATTATCATAAGTGCATTTTTTAAAAAAAAATTGTGAAAAGAAGGTTTAATGGAATTATTTTTAAATATTTATATTTATATCAAATATTTTAATAAAAAAAAAATTTACAACAACAAAATACACTAATACGATAAAAAAAAACCAATATTTTTATTTATATTTGATAGGTTGTAAAATTCACCACAGCTAGAATACCAATTATGATAAAAAGCTATGAGAGAACTTTAGAATCGTTTTTATCTTTCTATGAAAATCGTTCATAGCACAGAATAGGCCTGTTAATGTTTTTAATTTTTATTATAAATCACTTATTTTAAAAAATAATGTTGGTATAGAATTTTCACATTCATTCATGACATTTTGGGTGCTCTATGTTAAATATGTATAAAAAACTTTATACCTTACTGAGCTTAGTTAGGTTTTTGTTTTGTTTTTTTTTTTGAATCTAAAACCATTTGTGATTGATCGATACAATAGATATTGGTTACATTGCTGTTTGCCTAAAATATAACCCTTAGAGAAAAACAAATAATACCACCGTCAAATTGTCCCTCCTGTTGCTTCAAAAATATTATCTGTAGTAATATAGGTCTGCAATTAATCCAAAAGTTCATTTTTCAATTTTAAATTATTGCCATAAATCTTAAAGCTGAATTAATTCATCCATATAACCTTTATCTACCATTATCCACCCCCAACGATTCAAATCAAGTTCCCAAACTTGGACAATTTGTAAATATAACCCTTTTATACATATTATTGAACAAATTTAACGTCGAAATATTTTCTAATTTTCTCTTGCGAGGAGTAATTTAAATTCCTTTCTAAATTACATTGTTCTTTTGCCTAATGATGGTTAGCCCAATATACATTAAATTTTGCCTATAAACTTTTGGGAAGACATTTCTAACAAAATAAATCTTCCGTGAAATATTTTTTTTTTGTGCTTGGTTCTCTCTCGTAGTGTTTTTCTTTTGTTAACTTGTTGAATTTTATTACAAATTAATGTGCTGAGAAAATGTTATTCTTTCGCTATATATTGTACTCGGCGCCATTTGATTGTAACAATTTGGAATTTTGTGTATATATATATACATATATATATTGTATATATTTCGGGAAATTAAATTTTATACGTAATTTAAATTTATTCTTTCTGTAAAAAATACATTCAATTTGATCAATACAAATTAGAAGCAAATTATGTATTTTGACTTTTGTTGGTTGTATTTTTTTAAAATTGTGACACACAAAATTACAATTACGAATAACTTTGTATAAATAGAAATAGACATTATATGTTTTTGTCCAATAACTTTTTTACGCTACTGTATATCACTGAACATTCGAATTATCAATATTTATATGTACGTGTATTATATACACTCTGTTTCAAAGATATAAACGAATTTGAAAATTTCCGTTTTCTTGGGAACGAATGCACCCTGTCATAAACGGTTTTTAGAATATGTAGTGACACTCGTTCGTTCCTAACATTTTTCATTTAAATTATAAATTATAAAATTTTCTCTAATACTAAATAATATACCTGCAATTAGTAAATATGTAAATATTAATTTTTAAATCAATTATCTTAATAAATTCATTTCATAAACTAAGATGGTATATCCAAGTGACCAGCCCTTGTCTGTCGCAATAAACAGTTTCAATGTGACAGTACAGTTCTGACAAGTCGTAGACATTTCTTTGATCTTTCTACACAAGTGCAGCATGAGAGCAATTGTTTTTGTTTCGGTACTAAATTATTCTATATTATTTTGGAATATAATTCTGGTTGGTCCATTTGTCAGTTTGTATTAGAAGGATTGTGATTTTCTAAATACTCTGGTTTTAAATTGTACAAATATAAACTAAACCAATAAATTTTCATTTAATTTATAATAATGGAAAACTCTTACGGTTTCTTAAGCAAAAAAAAAAAGAAATTTTTGTCTCTGAGAAAATGTTTGAATTTAAATCACTGGAAACAAATAAATATAAATCTACTCTCTATGTATAACTCAACTCAACTAAAAAATAGATTTAATTATAATTGAAAAATTATAGACCATACCAGTGTTCATAATATTATATTACACATACATAGCTAAAGAGCGAGGTAGAATGGTGATATATCATTTGCTCAAGCATTATTCACTATTTGTGTTAGTAAATAATTAAAATATGTTTTTGGGGGTTGTTAACAAAACAATTCAACACCAATTCGGATGAATTAAATGGTTTATATAGGAAAATTGTGTTATGCAAATGATAGGAACAGGCACACTGCACAAGTTATTTCACTATGCTTTTATTATTGTATATGGTACTGGTACATACATATGTATATGTAAAATGTGCATAAACCAAGTGTGTTATTGCAAATAAATTTTATAAAATGTTTCACAAAAAATATAAATGATCAATTACATAAATTAAAATATCTCTGTGACATGTATGTGTGTGTGTGTGTGCATGGATAGTTGCTTCAATCTGAGTTAAATTAAAATGCAAACAATTGGGAAATTGGGAACAAAATGTAAATTAAAAATTTGCCAAAAATTATGTATGTTTAATTTATTGAAACTAATTAAGTACTTTTTGTGTAACACATATACCTACACAGTACACATCCATTGTACCAGTGCTTCATGAAACGTGAAGCAATTTGGGTCAATTATTTACTTTATTTTCTAATTGGAAACCATCCTTCCGGTTGCAATTCGAAAAACTCACCAGCAGCAAACCTCGTTTCTGCATTTTACGCTACAAATAATACTCCGGTCTGTCGTCATGGGAAAATACGAAAAATAAGAGAGAGAACTCTAGTGGGCGAAGACTATGGGGAGATTATGTTATAGGGATGCATGTGTGATTTTGTGAATTGCATTGAACAAATTTGATTTAAGAACTCTGACCGAGTGGTTTTGGATTAGAAAAATGTTTTATTGATCCAAAAGCTTCGAATATATCTGACTGAATGAGATTTTCTACCGAAAAACACAATTTTCGGTTTCTATCCTCTTTTTTTCTTTTTTTTTTCTCTTTTTTATTGAATAACATTATTTTCAGTAAATTTGTTTTGACTCGGGAACACAATTTTATTTTCATTATTTATAGATGACATCCAATCTGTAGAACTTGTTTCGTTTTGACCAACAAAATGCATATTGCTTCTGTGTCTTGGGAAATATGCAAACTGTTTTGTCTCTTATTTATCGTTCTAACTTCTTCAATATCTGCAATATATGTATATAATGCAATTTGTTTTGTATGATTCTGTTTTATAAACAAATCGCCATAAATTTCGTGTACTAAAGATAGATCGAACTCAATAAATTTGCATAATATAATTAATTTTTGGTAGAATCTTGATAGAACAACAGATATACATAGTTTTAATAATTACCTGTGACTTTAGACTTTAAATGATTCTATATATGAAAGGCATATACAAATTCCATTTAAATATGTACCTACCTATTGTTTAATTCGGAAATTTATTTATTACTTGTTCAAAAAATTCTTATTGGTATCATAATGATTTTTCCTTTTTAAAGATTTACACCTTTTCTCTGAGGAATTTAAGAAGTTGTACAAAAATATTGAGTTGAAAGATAATAAAAGAATAAATTCTAAATAATAGGGCAAAAATTCATGGGTGAGTGTACATTACATATGTACGTACATACTTCATCTGATAATATATTATAGTATGTTTAAGACAAATTCAAAAATATACCCTTTTTTGAATTAACTTTTTATAAGAAAATTGCCACATTTGTTTTGAAATCAATTTAAATAAAGGCGGCAAATTGTTTTTCTTAAGATTTTACCCCATATATCAGGGCAAACACCAATGTACACCATCATGTTTAATGTATAGACACCTGCAACATCGTAACCCATCTCATATTTTATGGTAATAAAAATGTAAATTTTTGTATTGCTACCCCTAAGATGTTAATAATAATGGGTTAAGCCGTGTGTTACATAAATGTATGATTTTATTGTGACATTTATTATCATTGCCGGGACTATAGATTTTTTTTAAATGACGTATGTACGTTATCCCCAGAATGTGGTTGAATAAAATATGTATTTATTGTTCTGACTAGAATAAAGGGGGTGAAAATGATTTAAATGGAATCGATGTAAGACAGCCGTTTTAAGTTTAACAAAAAAAAAATATTTAAAGAAAATTGGGAAGAAGTTATCAGTTTCTGGAAGACCTTAAGAATATGTTTGGTTTTGGAAAAGTTATTAAATTTTATACTTACCAAATATTTTTCTTATTTAGACAAATATTAGCTTTATGTATAATTTGAACTGAGAAAGTTTATAATATATTTCATAATATTCTCAAACGAAAGGATTCTTTATCTTTTAGTTAGCAATTTATTAGTATTTATATGAGTTAATTTGAGTACCTACATCTATAATCATCATAATTTGAGTACCTAAATACTTACTTATATGGATTATTGTTGAAATTCAATTTTAGTACAGAGTAAATATTTAAATAGAAACATAACATTTCTACCTAAATACTTAAGTAATGTTTTGTGTTGTAGTGGTTTTACTCATTTTAACTTAATTAAAATACGCTAGCACTTCAAGTTTTCACACTGATCCAAAAAAAAAAAAATCTTTTCAATTTAAAAGTCACTTTTCGAGAGGTATTGATAACAATAGACAAAATGTGAAAAGAAAATGCATAACAAAATGTATATAGTTAGAGTGTTTGCCGGAACATAATTTACCGCTGGATAATTGAACGGCACATAATTGTCGACGGTTCATTTAACGACGGAACATAATTTGTCGCTACACAATATGACGTCAAATTGTGTATGGCGACAAATTGTGGACGTGAAATTATCCGCAAATCATCAAAAACAGATTATTACATAATACAAACTTACAAAACAAACTTATCTTGAATGAACTATTTATCGTGGGGTCACCAACCGTAAACAATATTAGTGGTATGCACGGTTAGACCGCTTTAAACCATTGTGTGATGTTAATTGACGGTGTAGCTGTAGAGTCTGGTAAAAAACAAATATATAAATATTAGTCCTTCTCTTATTTAATTTTTTCTATTATATGTATAAAAGGATTATCTTATAAAAATTATACTATAAAATATATGATTTAGTCTACTCATATATATTTCTGAAACTCCGGCACTGCTGTAATAGTATGTATGTATATGTGAATATATTGTTTGTTTATTCTGCACTATACCTACCGACATAATATAAAACATTTATTGCATCGCTTTAATAATAATACAAAAACAGCAATATCCTCTATGTGACATTATCATAAATTGTTTATTATAAAATATAACCATGATAGTATGAATGCAATAATGCCAAGGCACATTATTCACGATCAAAATTTTGTGCATCATAATTAATAATGAATGAGACTTATAAATTAAAATCATTTCTAGTCATAATATTATAAATTTCTATGGCCCGATTTTCATGATACACGATGCACAGAGGGAGTTTGCACTATATGTCATTTAACATAATGTCATCAGACAACACTCATAATGGATAATCGTGGTCCATAGGTTTATATGCATTCTGTTATGCATCATAACGCATACATACATACATACATCAATACGTATACAGACATATAATATTTATGTATATTACTTGTACGTATAGTCGTATATTGAGGGTATGTGACCCCCACCTCCATCATATTCAATTTATTGTTTTGCATTATGAAAACAAAAACATTTATCAATTTTTCCAAATCCATAAATAAATTTTCATTTGTGATGAAAGGCTCCATATTTTTTGTTGAGTAAAAAAATAACCGAAAAACAAATAAATATATTATAAATAAATAATATTAATGGAAATTAAAATGCTTTTACGGAATTCTCAAAGCACTTGTGTGGAGTGAAATTAGAATAACATACACATATGCATATAACAACAACAAAATTGTGGAAAATGTTTTTACATACCTATACATAGATACAGTTATGTATTAGTTGTTAGGCGAGCGTAAAAATATGAATGCCATTCGTATTGTATAATGCACTAATAATATTTCAAAAATTATTTATATGTAGGTAGGCATTTATTAAGGATATTAAAGCTTAATTATTATTTTTATTTAATGTATTTAAGATATGCACAATTGTACAATTCTTTTTTTAATGTGAAAAATGTCTGCTATACGTAAGGCCACAGGAATTAGAGTATAAAATAAATACACACCGTTCTATTCTTTTTTCGTATTTTGTTTAAAGGTTAATTGTGACACCATTTAAAATTTGTCGGAAAAAAAACAAGCTTCCATAACCATGGTTGTACATCACATTTATATACATACATAACACATGTAGATATTGTGGTATATATGGCGCTAATATGAATGGAAGTGAGCAAATTCGTAAAAAAAAGGACATTAAAATGGACACACTCTATTTACTATTAGTTATTTATTGAATCCAATGCAAAGCTTATGAACTAAATACAAATAGACAAATTTTTGAATTTGATATTGAGGTTTTCGGTTATAATATCATGAATTTTGACAAACATTAATTGCCATTTATTGGAAAATAGTTTTTCTAAATTGTATTTACAATATTTATTTTTAGTTATTTACATACATAATATATGAAAATAATATTTACAAATTAAATAATAACAATAATCTCACTACACTACATGTACATTGAGCATAATTGTGACTTGTATTCTAATTGAATCTCTTTTTGGACATTAATCATTAATATTTTTCTCTTGAGAATTTTGGCGTACTGTTCCTAATATTGGTAAATTTTTTAAATCCACGAATTTTTCTTACATTATTTATTATTAATGATCCGCAATTAATTTTTAGTAATTAAATTACTCCTTTTTTTTTTAGATAAAGTTAGAAATCTTTGGTTAATATTATGTTAGCTGCACCAATCATCACGCACTATTAAATTGCCATCTCTTCGTCTTTCACCTGCGTAGATAAGATAGCATTTCTTTGTATTATATTTAGAGATATTTAGATGATATTAGATGATATTTAGAGATAAAGTTACGTTTATATTTTTTTATTTTGAATTATTAAACAAAGATAATCCCAAATCTTATCATATGAGTACAAAGACATTTTATTGTTGCTAGAAGATATTCATCAGGTTGATATTGATTATATCTTAACTATACAATGATGCATCTTTTGGACGATATATACAAATCGACAACAGGGAATTCAAAAAAAAAAAAAAAAAATTTATATAGGTACACGAGACCGTTTTTAAGTGAAAAGTATCCTTTTCTCGTCAAGAGCATTCAAAAGATTTTTTTGCTTAGTAACAAGTACCTAACTAAAAACCAAGAATGTAATAGAAATTCAGACATCAAACGAACGAACCTATTTAACATATTCCTCTATATATATGTATTATATATATATATATATATGTCTGTATATATATATATATATATATAGCAATTTAAAATATAATAAAAAAGGCTGTTTATGGCAAATTGTTACAGAGTGACTATGCTCATTTTATAATTGGAAAATATTTCTTTTTTTCCTACCTTTTTTCTGGAGAAAATTCATAGTTGTCTTGGAATAATATATGCTAAAGCATATATGGTTTCAGAAATGAAGTTATATATGTATATATATTGTATATATGTATATATACCAACAACCCACCTATGCCAAACGGAAATAGGAAAATTGTGAGATGGGTCTTTGGCATACATATCTATATGCTTTTTTATGACTTCTGAAAAAATTCCTTTAAATGTCACTTAGCCAAAATTTGAACTAACATTTATTTGTCAGATGAATGGTGGAAAAGTGGAGTTACATTTTTTATACATTGTTATTGTAAATATATTGAATAGGTATCAGACATAGGTACTTTTAATGGTGTGTACAAATAGAAAAAAAAGGGATAATTTTACAATTATAATAAGCATTTTTTGTAACTACAATCTGACAACATAAAATAGTTTTGTCACTTAAAAAAAGAATCGAATTAGTACCGGTCACACTTTACCCAAATGGATGGGGTCATCTTTTCTTGAATATTTTATTGATTTCAATAAATGTTTCAATTTTTTTTTTTTTAAGTGGATTTGATGTAATTGGTAATGGCGTTTTTCGGTCTTTTTTTTATGTATTGGACGTGAGTTCCCTTTGTCCAAATTGACCTTATAACGAAACAAAAAATGGCTTAAAAGAGAGTATGTACACTAGAGGCAGAATTAGATTGATGTTTAAGCTAAAACGACGGGTTAAGATTTCGTGTACGTCTCGTCCCAAGTGTAACAATAAACGTCTAACTAAAAAAAAGAAGAATATAAGAAAATGTAAAGACAAAAGGTATAAAAACAGTATTACGTTTTGTGATGAAGTAAATCAATTTTTACATATACATATAATCGTCAAGGAGCATAAGCATTTTTTGTAAAAATCAGTGGTAGACTCATGTTCGTTAAAATTAAATTTTTTTATGGATAATTAACTTGGAAAACTTGCATAGATAATTTGTTCTTTTGTTGAATAGTGTTTGGAACTTTTAATTCAAGTGCAATTAATTTTTTCTACTATTACTTAAATAATACTTTTATAATCGCTCTAGTCTAAGGACATCTAAAAACAAATAATAACTTGCCAATAGTGTCAATATGTTTTAATATACATACATATCGCTTACCGGCGACTTATAGTTAACTTAAAAATTGGTGACTTGAAAATTTCTAAATTCGTACTGTGCCTTTAAATTTAGATTTTATGCTCTAATTTTACAACAATACGTTGATCCGTATAGATTCTAAGAGATGGCTTTATTGTCAATAAGGATTTTTTTTAAATTCCATTTATAATGATGCAACAATACAATTTATAATTTCAATTATCTCTAAAGTGTTATTTTTGAGTTGTGCCACTATAGTCACCGGTGAGCGTTATGTATCGTAAAATATTGTATCACCCTATAGATACTTTAAACCTCTAATGCTTATGGATGTATGTATGTAGGTATATAGCATTCGATTGCAGTCATTGAAAAAATTAAAAAAAGGGATCAAAAGAAAAAAAAAATTGCATTAAATTTAATGGTTTTTATACGAGAGATGATGTGTTTTATTATATAACCCATCCAATGGAGGGCGTACATGAAGTGGGTAAATTTTAAGAAAACGGGGTTGAGTTCACTTCCAAAAATTACGTTTTATTTGATAGCTTCGTGTATATACATATGTATGTATATGTACATAAATAGGTAAGTAGGTATATGTACTGTACATGTTCACCGCAATAATATAAAGAAAATTAAATGTTATTTTTGTTTTATAAATATATTTTAGATGGAAAAACATTTATGATATAGCTTTTTGTGGGAATATAGGCACCTGATTAATTACATGCGTCTTTTCGTAAAGTCACATAATATTTACTCTCAATTATTGTTTTCAGTGAAGTGTACGCATTAGAAATTGTAATTTTTATTGTTTGTTTATCTATGTATGATCGTAAATTTTAACTTGACTATAGTAATTATATACAATTAGTTAGGTACTAAGTAACGCACGAAATTTTGTGCTTGAATATATTAATTAATTATTTTCTTTATCAAACTATGTATATACATATACATTTTCAGGTATAATGAGATGATAGAATAAATAAATTTCTTCTACATAAAGCCCCCCAAGTGCCCCAAGTTATATGTAGGTAATCAAGAAACATATCTAACAATATTTGGTGAATTTATGAATAGCAAATTGATTTCAAATTTAAAGGAGCTAAACAATATTTAATCGACCACATATTGCAGAAGACAAATAATTATCTCTATATTATGAAAGGACTAGTTATAAAATTTCTATAAAGCCCAATTATTAAATATAGAGATGAAATAAATGTTAGCCAAGGAAGGATCTATGTATATGCAATAGTCAGAAAATGGAGAATACTTGGAGAACAGCATAATTATGAAACTGCAAAATTGATACAGGTAGCTAACAATAAATTGTGATGGAATGGATGGATTGTTATAAGATTTGGAAACGCTTAGAGTTTGTTGTAGATTGTGTTTTGATCAGTTCACAGTTCATTGATCACTTTTAATCAAATGATGATTAGTATAATTAGATAGGTTGCTTTCGATATTATCCTAGACAATAACTAATCTTGTTAATTTCATTATTTCCACGGTATTTATTACTTTTCCGTTTTACTGTAGAATTGGTCTGGTCAAAAAAGAGAACAATAAAATAATTTTCACCAAAATAATATTATATAAATGGTAATTTTTTGCTAGTTATATATTTAAGTATATCTCACACTATATATATTCTTGATTATCCAATATAACAGGCACTTATCAAACTGTGAACAATTTAAAGCGCGTGCATATTTGAAACAAAAAGCTTCTATACGATTATGGAATACATTCCGACAATGGCAAAATATTCTTCATGCACTTCTTTGGGGAGCTATGCTAATGAATAAAGTTTCAATAAATATTTGATGATAATACAAGAAGATCCCCAAACAGTAACAATAGCTCAAGGGAGAGCGGATAGCATAAAAGCTTTTAACTAATTCTATGGCTGCTGAAACTGATCAGATATTTTTTCCATGTTCAGCCATAATCTATAAATATTTTTACAATGTTTTTAAATGAAAGTCCCATGATACAAGTAAATATTCATTTAAAATTCAGAAAGCCATGAGCGAAATTGTACCCTCTCATATCATATCGTTTGAATATTTCTTATTTAAAATTTTCTGCTGACATCATTATACGAGACTAACAACAAAAAATACATAATATTAAAAAAAAAAACCAAAAAAAAAACACTCTCAAATGTATTTACATGCGGCAGCACCAACAATATTTATATATAAGATATATGTATATGCGGCAGCACTAATGCCCGTGTATACATATATGATACCAAAGAAGAGAGATATTCAACCATTAACCAAATTCTCAAAAAAAAAAAAAAAAAATACAGAGCCAAAAAAAAAGTTCATAATTTTTGAAAGAAAATTGCTCCATTTCCATAATCTTAGTTTTTCATTCAACTTACCATACATCTTTTCAGTGGAAAACGTTTACTCGCTCGCAACAGACTATTGCTTGGGGTCACCGGATATGCAAATCAAATATATCTCGGGGGATGCAAGTGGTTGGAAAGCTGAATGGTAATGGTTATGCGACTTGAATATGTATATGTATGTATTTATGTATGTAGTACTGTACGAGTGTACGTTCATATGTATGAGTATACAATATACCTACCTACCGATTTCAAAACATATTTTCCATCTCATTTTGGCATTTTATTCTATACACGAAATTTCCTATGGGATGACTCTTTCAAAAAGTTGTTTTTAGTTTTAAAAACCGTTATAATATCCAAACCAAAAACTTTGGATCATTGGCTAGATTGTGGAAACTTTTTGAATTATGCAGCTTATACATGAAATAATGTGACACGTTGGAAAGTTTGAAATAACGTTGCGACAAACTTTCGATTTGATTAATTTGTTAAAAGTGTTTTAATAGAAAAGTCAAATAGCATTGAGACACAGAGCGTCCAGTACGAATGTCAGATATTTACAAGTTTATTAGAAAATATTATTGATTTTGGTATAAATTTGTTTAGTACGTGACTACTGAAAAACTATTAATAACACTATACACACATTATATGCATTATTTCAGAAATAGTTTTAATAATACCGATATGGTCTGGACATGGCTACATATTGAATAATAATACATTTATTCAGTTGGTCTATGCAATTGTATAGTAAATAGAAAACGAAATGTTTGTATTATAGACCATTTCATTTACAAAATCGAGTATTGTATCAAAAATTGAAAAATCAATTTTAGAAATAGAAATAATAATAATATTTTGGTATGTACTATGTATGTATATACAAAGAAAAGAATTGAATCTTAAAATTTGCGTTTTGTTTCATTATTCAGAGCCGGTCATTTTAATGCTTATCACAATACAAAGAACGTCAATTATATACATAATACAATACAAACACCCAAAAACGTCAGTATATCCACCAAGAAATAATCTTATAAAATTACTATTAAAATGTTTTAGTTTTTAAAGCATTGGTTGTGAAGATCGTCATACTTAAAGTCGATTCAGATTTATCCTTAAGCATACATCTGCTGTGTGATTGAATGGGCTATGCTAATTATTAATTTAGTAATTATATAACATAAAATCGATCCTCTGAATATCCTTTAAACATGTATGTATATGTGAATGGTAAAATTTTGTTTATAGCTACAACATGTACCTATGTACATACAGTACTCGCAAAGTGCTCGTATATAGAGCTACGCAATGGAGCTACTAATCGAAATTTTCGAAAATAATATTACATAATTAAAATCAAATTCAGAGAAATTTTGTTTTCCAATTGCGAGAACATTTCAGAATCATTTCAAACCCATTGTTCGCAATTCAATCGATGACATGAAATCAATCACACAAAATGATTGGTTTTGTTCTCCTGCAGACAATTACATACTTCGGTTCAAATCATTAATTAACTGTAATCAAATTAATGCTACGATAATAATATAATGTTGTTGTTGTTGTTGTTGTAATTATAAATAATATTAATTATTTTGAGTATACTAACCGCTCGCGTTTTATTAAATTTAATTATACTCGTTGAGGGTAGGTGGTGCTGGCTGAATGGTTGAAAATGTTCGCCTGTCATCACGTATATTACGGTATAGTATGTATAAAATTGTATAGAATAATATAGGTTAATGGTTTTTAAATATCATTATATTGTTTAAAACGATTAGATTTAAATTTAATTTTAATTATTGTTCTTTTTGCGGTACCTATAAATGGTAACTGTGTGCATTGTGCAGGTGCATAATATTATTCGAATTATTTTATATTAAATGTAATGTGCACCAATGAAATTAATATTGAAACAATATCCAGTATTTGCTAAAATCTCATTATTTGTTAATAAATGTGTGTACATATTTGGAAATGTTTTGAATTTGCATATAATTGAACATTAGCGGATTGTTATTTTATCGGGAAAATAAATTTTGTGAACGTGACATTGAAATCAATTGCATTTTCGGGACGATATCGATATTTTGTTTCGTTTTTTTTTTTTTTTTTTTTTTTTCGGTATGGACTAGTCTATGGGGAATATGGAAAAACAGAACTTTTGCAATAAACTACGTCAAAATGGTAAAGTTTTTCTATTTTTGTTCTTGTTGTTGTTGTTGTTGGTGTGTGAAATCAATTAGGTGTTCTCGACTATAGATTTAGTGAGTTTATCTCCGTAAAGAAATTGAATATTCAATAAGGATACCAACATGGGCGCAACAAATGGATGGAACGAATTTTTTTTTTTTTAGTTTTTCTCTAACAATTTTATATTATGTTGCAGTTGTTTTAATATATACTTACTTATGGATGTAAGGTATCGTATCTGCATAATTTATAAATCATTAAAATATGTATAATTATATATATCTATGCACATTATACAGTCACCTAATCGATAATAAGTTCATTGAATTGAGCTGTGTCGAATTTATCTACAGGAAAATATTATGTGATAAATTGTGAATCGATAAATTAATAAGCGATAAATAGCTATACAAAAATTGTGTTTTTAAATCTCCCATTGATTAAATCTAAATTAAACCAAAATACTTAAATCCTATACATATAATTTCTAATATAAATTTAACACAGTATTTAACCTCAAAACACTTAACTCTAAAATCATCTCATTTATTTTCACAACACTTACCGTAGGTATCTTAACTTGACTTTACTACCAGGTTAATATCCCATCAGTGAATTGACATAATTAAGTCAATTACCTTGATTGGAAATTTTAACCTTTGAACATTTTTTTGGTCAACCAATGTAAATTAATTCACATAAATGAACGGTCAAGTCGTAAACAGTATCCAAAGACTATATGTACATAAAGTGAGTTTTAGGTAGAGGTATATTATACATGTATAATACATATGTTTGTGGGTTGAAAACAATTTTAATATTTTCTATTTTCCAAAAACCTGTGTTTTACATTAATTTTCCAAACCATTAATTAAAGCAATTTTGGTAAAACCATAAACATATATAATAATCAAATATAAACCTTAGGTAAATTAGATTTCGTATTTAATCCACCATAAATTCATAAATTAACAATGACCCATTGACCATAGAACATTTTGCCTTACACAGATAAGACACAAGTCGAAGTACCTCTTAATATCCCTAACAACGTATGTATAGTAAATGTTGGAACAACAACAGTGAGCAATAACCAAAACAACTATGTAGGTATATCCATACATATATCCTCGACATAACTTTACTCTACTCTACTATCCTTAGAGCTAATTCATATACAAGGTGCTCTGGCCAAACGCAAGGCAATGAATCAGTCCATAATTTATTGATGTATAGTCAATTAGTCCTTTCCCCATGTTCTACTAAATATAATATGATCCATGAATCCATATAATGGTGACTCAATGTGTATCTAGGAAACCCAATATTAAACCTATAAATTTCAAATATGTACTGTATATCTATATATCTATATATATATATATTTATATATGTATATGGTAAAGAGATAAAGAGATTTTACCAAGCCAACTCCTTAGAATAAATTTAAATCCAAACATTTGTATATTGAGATCAACCCTAATGTATATTTGGGGTGTGTGTGAAATGAATTCATAGAAATGATGTTGTTCGAATGATTTCTTTTGCTTAAAAATTTATTAGAATTTAGAAATGAAATGTTATGTACGAGTATATGTAGGTATATGTATAAATTGTGTATACAGATTTACATATAATGTAATAACATCAGATATTACGCGTAAATATTAAAATAAGTTATGATGGAGTTTTATTAATTAATTAATTAATTAATTAAAAGTTACAAACGCAAATCCTTAATCAATTGAAAATTACATTCGATTAATCAAATGATGTGTATCTATAGAAAATAAAAATAGAAAGTACAACCACCACAATGACTAATTGAATCAGAATTGAACGCACTCATTTAGTATACTCAAGCAATATTAAAAATCAAATAAGGAAACACGTCAAAATATTAAATTGAAATTATGCTTACAAAAATCTTGCCGGTGTCATTTAATTTTGATTAATTAATAGTAGAAGTGGTAGTGAGAACAAAATTTACAGAAATGACCATGATCCATTGTCTAAAATTTTTTCGATCAAAAATAATGAAAAATGTGTTCAATTATACTCATTTCTTCTAATTTCTTCTAAACATTTTAGTATAATGTTCACCTTGGTAACATTAATAATCCTTAAGAACATTTATTTTCAAAGAGTCATTGATGACGTTAACAGCTATGTGCGTCATTTGAAAATAAATCAACATTTTATTTTGAAAATAAGCGAAAAATTATTTTTGTTTTGGTGACCATCTTGGATTTCAGGAAACATTGCATTATATATTTATTAATTAATTGACAATTTGTTTAATTTATGTAATTATATTTATTTTATGCTAATGTTTTTTTCCATATTTATGCTTATAAAATGGTTTTATTACATAATAAATATACATAGATGTATGCTATGATAAATATACAATAAACAAATATTATGCAATAATAAATATTTTATTTTAATATTTTTTATTCAGATATTATATATAATTTTAAATTGATAAAACTCACTCAAAGGATTTGAAAATTTTGTTTTATACAACAATAATATGCAATTTATTGAAAGCTTCCAATGAAAGGCCAATTTACAGAATTTACAATGCAATGTCCATTGTTGTTTTCATACAAAATAATTATTTTTATTAATCATAAAAAAAACCCATTTTTATTTCGATTTTAATACTCCAGGTGTAAATCCGATTGGAAATACGTTTGTCACAAATATGAATACGTATACATAGGTCGATTTTTTTTCCTAATAGATCAAATCTAAGTAAATATTTTTTAAAATTAATTACAAAATGATTACAAAAAGCTTTTCTTTCTATTCTGGCTCCAGGAAAGAATTTGACAGATTTTTCTGTAGAAATTGGATTCGTTAGAAGGATGGATAGGACATGTTTCGGCTCTTTCCATTTAAAAAAAAGATTTTGAAAATAAATAGTTTTTGATAAAATTAAATCTTTTTTTTAAATATTTTTCCCTTTAAAAGATATTGGGTTTTCTAAAATTGAAATTAAATTCTTATCTCATTTCATATACACAAATCCTATTTTAATTTTTGACAACAATGAAAACTGATTACAAAAAAAAAAAAAAACATTATACCTATCTTTATTTTCAATTAATATATTCAAATTTCGCATAGAATGAACTAACATGAATTCCACGTAACACTTCCGATTTGCATATTAATAGCTTTCCATTAGCGCATACAAAACGACCACTCAAAAAATCAAACATTTTTTTGTTTATATAAAAGGATAATTTTACCATCCACTCATTAAAAACATTTTTTGAAGCTTTATTTATGCATATCGATATTTTAATGCATAAAAAAGCGCAATAAATTTTTTCCATATTCGAATACGTTTTTGCACCATACCATTCTCCTTCTCCTTCTCCTCCTCCAAAAAGATATATACGTATATACATATATATACATATATAAATAAATAAAATGTATGTACGAAAAGCATTAAAATGAAACCAAACCCCAATCTAGTTATAAATATAAATATTGAAACGATTTCTATATTTGGTCATTTTATTATTTCAAATCGAAAAATTTACATTTAACTATAAATTCATGGAGGTATTGTGCATCCTCTTTTATTTAAAATTTTAATGGAACCGCCATAAATTCAGGATTGCATAAACGAAAATATGCAATTCCAATCACAAATGCAAACCACATGTATGCAGTAATTTATCTATTTAGCGTTTTTCTATAATACATTTATTGGGTGAGTTTTGAATAGGGGGAGGGGGCTAGTTTTTTATTCCTATATATATCTGTTTGTTGTATTTCGTTTTTAGTAGTTGGTGAGGATTTCTTTGTTTGTTCAAACAAAAACAACAAAAAACAAAAATTTAAATAGCTCTAGAACTAAGAAAAGGCGAGGCTCAGATGCTGAGCGTACATTTTGATATAAATTTTCGAAAATGTGCGCTCATTTATTGGGGAGTGTTTGGAAATGCATTCTGAAAATACAGTGCTGGATAAGTTTTTACTTAAAATTGTTGTGGGCGGCAATTTGTTTGTAGAATTATGTTGTGTATACACAAGAACGAATAGTTGATCGAAAATCACTAGACAATAATCAAATGCCATTATATATTAGTGTTTGAATAATTTTTATTATTATTATTAGTGGTTTTTTTCCATTTCTTTGTTGTTATTTTTTATTTGAATTTTTTTTAAGTTGAGGTCTTTGGGCTCATTGTGGAATTTTCAGGCCATATACAGTCGGACGAATAAGCTTAGAAAGCCTTCCATTGAAATATTCTAGTTTACAGACAAATCCGTAGGATATATTTGTCTCTACTAAAATCTCTTATTAGATACAGAGGATTGAGTGGTTGCCTTTGTAGCAGGAGGTGCCGGCTTCAAGTCCGACAAAGTTTTTCTTTGGTGTGTTGTGTGGTTAGATTGCACTTAAAAACATTCTAGAAATTGCATTATCTTAGAATGACAGTGCTTATAAAGGGTGTCTGGTGAAATGGCGAGCATTTGTAAGGTTTTCAGGAGAAACACTTCAAGTGCTGCATTTCCACACACACACACACAAAGAAGATACCGTCATATTAATGAGATAGATGTACATTCAGTAGTAATAAAACGGCACAATTGTGCTAATTGGTAGATCAAGATAGGTCTCGCCACGAAAAAGAAGATGAAGTAGATAGTATATGTACTAAGGATGGTTTTTTCTCTAAGTATATTATAGAACATTTATGTTTATGCTAATGTAAATGTTATTTTGTTCACTTCATTTTATAGATGAAAACACTTTTGGATGATTATCGATGCAAAGACCCTAGATACCATCCAATTGATTAATCGCTTTATTTGTGATGAAAGTTTTTATTTCCTTTTTACGTCTTATTTGTTTAAAGTTTCTTTTTCAAGATCTTAAGTAACTATAGCTGTTATAGTCCATTCATATTAATTTCCTTGCCGCATCTTATTTTTGCTTGTTTTTTTTTTTTTTTAACAAAATAATAAATAAATAAACAATAAATTAATTTTAATCATTTAGAAAACATTTTGAGCGCTGACACTGTTTTAAGTTTGACTTTCTGTTTGTGGCGTAATAATAATTACAAAAATACAGAAAATTAGATTTCTATACAAATATTGTTCTGTAATATTTCAATCAACGTTTAGAACATGGTTAAGCGAGAAGAATTCGGCAAGAATTCTTTTCAATAAGTTGGATTATTTTTGTTCTGTTTTCATTTCTTTAGGATAATCAGAAACAAATGTTTTTTTTTTATTCGCCTTAAGAACGGTTACACAATTTTTTTCATCCATAATAGAATTTTTTAATATTGCATAATCATTAAAATTAAGAACGAGAAACATAACGAGGCATTTTCGATAATATTTTCATAATAATGCTTACCTGATGCATACTAATATTTATGATAAGCGCCCTTAACTAACTTCATAAAACAAATATCCAAGTCTTGCGGAAATTGTATTATATTCACGACGAAGCAGTGGTGTTACCAAAGGAGGGTACCTAATAACATTTATATTGTATTGCATTTATTTGTGAATGATTTACGAATAGCAGATGTTTTTCGAAATGCTCTATCCTTTCGTTTGTACCTCGATCACTTATTGATCCTAAATCCTACATCAAACATTAACTTAAATTACCAAGTGCTAATAATGAGAGTTCCACAGAACTTGTGCCAATATTACCATATGAAAATGAATATAAACGAACATTTTCAATATTACTGGTCCTGATATTGATTTAAATTTTCTATACACACCTACAAGATTATTGCATTATATGTCTGTATGTAAATCCATTATAGATAATAGGGAACAATACAATTTCTGTAATTATATTTGTTTGAGGAACAAACTTTTAAGTATAATGGGCGATTTCCATTTTCGAAAAGTGACAAAACGCAGATGTGTTCTTATATAGCTTAAATAAAATCATCAAGAAAGTTGTAACGAGCAAAACAATATTAGCGCACTGTACAAACGACCCAACATAAAATTGAAATTTTACAATTTCATATCCAAAGTCATCCCAAGTTTAAATGTTTAATTTAATATAGTCATCGTCATATGTACTATGTACATACTTAGGTATATATAGTGTCGCATATGCATATACTATAGTATGTGCTGAACAATCATTAGAAAATTTATGGTTAGTTCTCTCTAGCAGTCAGTACGTTAATAAAATTTAAAGTCGAAAACTATTTTCACCAAAAAGCTTTGCAATCCGCTATTCAGCATATATGTACATATGGATATCTATACGAATAGTCAGTTTTCTATACATAAGTACATATATATGAAGATACGTCCTTTTTGGAATATTGAAACACTGAAGAACTTTATTACTGTGACTTTATTTTAACTAATATAAGTGTAAACTACCTACCTACCTAAGTATATAAAGACGACGGTAAAAACAAAATATTTAAATATGTCGTAAATGCTGAAGGGACGTGCTCAGAATTATGTTACAGCCATACTTTTGGTATATCCTATTTCTATTGAATTGAGAATGAGTAGCATAGTTTCATTTTGCAATGGGGTTGTGTAAATTGAACAAAAGGTTTATGGATGATATGACATACAGGAAAAATTAGAAAAATTCTGAAGATGTTTCTAAAATTATTTTTGGTAAATTGTCCATTAATCAATTGAGACAGAAAATCAACATTTACATGAGATATTGCCCTTTGTCCTATTAACAACCGTCCAAAGATCATTCATTTATTATTTTGTGAAAAGTGCGGGCTGCATTTTATTTCGCATATCACTTAATTCACATGAAAGCATAGAATAATTACAAATTAGCGCCCTTTTTTTTGGTCTCATGTTTTATGCCAGTTCCAACTAATAATTTTTAATTTAGCTATAGGTTTAATCGATATTTTATGTATTTCTGACTTATCTCTCTTATTCTTCTTGGGATTATATTTTTATATTCCCTTGTTACCACTTCACTTTCATGCAGTAATAAACTTTATTAGCTTTACAGTACTGAATTAACCCTATATGCACTGCTTAGGGCATCAAGGGAAGGGGACACCACAGAAATTTTTCATAGCCATTTTGAAAATTTACGTTCTTATCCAGCAAAATAAAGTACACTTAGCTCGCAGATTGGAAGCTGTACACATTTTGAACATGTCTGGACGGATTTGAAACAGAACAAGTGACGGGTACTAAGAAGTTCTTAGTTTAGTTGCCAACTGTCACTTATTCACGCATTTACAAACTCATTCTTGCCTCAAACAGTGAAGATCTGATAAAAGAAAAAAAGTAAGTAGAAAAAAATTATTAAGGCATATATAAAATGGAACCATACAGAAATTAATATTATTTTCCTTCTTACTGTAAGTTTTGTTATTATCAAATTTTCAACAATTAAAATATTATTTTATGGTTAATTATTGTTTTAATATTTTAAATTACAAGTGTAAGAGGGCACCAAAATAAGTTAGTGCTTAGGAGGACATTTAAGGGTCTTAATCCGACCCTGAAGCTTTATGTAATTTAAGAGATAAACCAATATACTGATCTCTGTGCGTTATTGTGTGTGGTAAATGGAAATAGAGTGAATAAGTAAAAAATTAAGTAATAACGGTCTAAAAAAAAATAATTTATAAAAAATAAAATTAAAATTAATATCTAATATCAGAGACAATAAAAATAGCTATAGTTAAATATATAAATAGTACAAAAATATAATACAGAAGTAATTCAATTGAATGAAAAGAAAAACGACTAATTTCCGGATATTTTTATATGCAAAATAAACAACCATAAATATATGTAAAATAATAAAAAAGAAATTCCGCTCCCTTATTCATGTGTCATATTCATTACTTTATTTGTTTACAGAAATCATGCTAAATTCATATAAATCGTTTACTTAAGTACACGGTTAATGACTATTTGTGCGTTTTTATGGCGCATTTTGTGATTTATTTATGAGCTGGTAATATTTCTTTTGCTGTTAAGAACCTACATGTTAATTAGAATTTTTTTTTTTTTTTAATATTTTAAAACATGCCTTAGTCACATTATTTATTAAAACAAATCTTTCCTTGTCCTAGTCAACGCATATTAAGTAATCTAATTTGGTTTGTATAATTTGTATGTTCAAGGAATATCTGTGAATTATAATAGATGAAAATCTGTACTAGGAACTAAATTCTCTGGTTCAAATAACATTTTTTTACATAAACTAGTTATACATATTTATAATGTGCTCGTATGCACATTGTACATATTACAATATTAAACATAATTACAAAATTTTATAATAAACCATTTAACCAAAATCAGGTTGCTAAATAGCACTAACACCGAAATGCCTTGTTGTATACTTAATACGTTTAACAAATCCCATTACCCCCATTCAAGGTACAAAAGCTCACCGGGTGCAACATTATATATTCATAAACTTACCGAAAAATATTTCCAAATCTATGAATGATATCAATTCTCTTATATATCAACCTATACTTTAGCAAAATGATCTATATACTTATATGTATATGTATGTACTTATATTCTAAAAAGTGCTGGCAAAGTATACTTAAGAAAAGTCAAAAAACACGTTTTCAATGAAAAGCAATATTCATCGTATACTTGCAAATGCATTTTCTTGTAACCAGGTAGCAACATAATATTTAGCTTAAAGTACAAGTATAGTATTACGTTTAATACGAGTATATACCAAATCTCGATACAATTGGAAATGCAAATGCAGTTAATGTGATAGAATATTCTTTTCTAAGAAATGGTAATGGTTGGTGGTGATAAAATCGACAAATTTTATGTTTTCTTGAGGAAAATGTCTTTTGAAACATTGTAATCGAACACAAAATGTGTAATGCAAGAATTTATCTACAATGTCTTTTATTTGAAAGTTGTTTATTTTTTTTTTAAAATTAGTTAGTGTTAAATAGTCGACTTAAATTACTTCGAATGAAATTCTTTTCTTTGGAAAAGTTCCAAATATATGCTTAACACATGATTTGTTGAGCGAGCGGTAAATCGATTTTTATTTATTTTGAGCTTCAAATGAAAAAGGACTTAACAGTTAATTAGTTAATTAGTAGGTCCTTATCTCAGTTCCAAATAGTATTTCTTTAATTATTTTTATGCATTTCGTTTTATTTTTCGGTCATCAAATTTTGTTTTGTATTGAATATACGGACATAATTCTTGTTTATTTTTAATTATCAATTTTCCAATTAATTAAATTAGTAAAAATTATGTACTAATTTTTAGGAACATTTTTGCAAATATTTCATTAAAAATTAATTAGTAGGTACTCTTTGTGTCAAAAGGTTTTATATGTTTGAAAGATAATTCTTCTGTCTTTAAATAAAATATAAAAACAACATGAAATAAAAAAATTGGTGAAATATGGCCAATTATAAAATATCCAAAATCATAATGTAAGCTTAGAAAATTTGAAATAAGTGAGAATGGCCAGGGCTGTCATAAAGGACAGCCCTTTATATCAGGAAGTAAAATTTAGCTACCCGAATTTGTACCTCTTGGAGAAATACTGTTTTTTTTGAAAAATTTATAGATTTTTGGGAAAAAAAATTATGTTTCCAAACTACTGTGCGCTGATTTGACAAAATAATACGAAACAAAACCTTGATTTTATATTTTAGTCATTAGGTCGAATGATGATTAATAGAGATTTGATTCTTTGGATGTTTTTTGTTGTTGTTGTTCTTCTTTGGAACAATCCTTGTAATTACTACTTAATAGGTAATTAAATAAATTACAAAAAAAAAAAAAAAATTATTGCAATTTCATACTCAATAAAAAAATGTATTATCAAGCAAAAATTCCAACAGGAGGTAGAACGAAAAAATGTAGGTAGTTAATATACCTCCTACCGTTTTTCTTTTTAATTTTCATGTAGAACGAACTATTTATTATTTATTATACAAAACATAATACAATTAATTTTAGCTTTAGGCTGTAAAAAACTTACGCAAGTAAATAAAAAAAAAAAAAAAAATCTCATAATCGTAATTTTTTTTTTATTCAAGAAAAATTCCTTAGTCCCGTGTAAAATAATTTTCCAGATATAAATAATCTAGGAAATTTTGTACGTTTGTTTTAAGGTAATTACGTCTTATATGATAAATGGGTGGTAAACATGCAGCCAAAATAAGGAAAAATTAATTTCTCCAGACAAGGTCATCAACACAGAATGTACACATTTTTTCTACGTTTAACCTTTTTCTTTTTTCTTTTTTCTTTTATAAACACGTAAGGATAAAACAAATCTATTAATGACTCAGTGGGCAGTATGTGAACAGAGTTCATATCTAAAGATAACATATATTAGCTTATAGCTATACTTGATGATGGATTTATTAAATTCTTATAGGTACATTTAATATAAAAAAAATAACAATATACCTAATGACAGTAGCGATTCTATAAGCTGTTAATGTTGTTTACTCTACTTTTTTCTATTTTTTTCTTTTGAATTATAATTTTGTATTTCGAAATCCTGTCACATTAAATACATACTTAAAAAAATAGCCGCAATATATAAATCTTAACGTAATCTTAGAAAATAAAATCACTACTTAACAAAAAAAAGAAAAAAAAATTATAAAAATTAACTCGTTAAATTTCAATTTAAATAAAATAATTTAACTCTTTGAATAATGGATTCTACTTAATACCGTGCTCTTCTTGAATTGAATTTCTAACAATTATATCACGACTGCGGTTTCATTTTTGCAAACCCCCGTTTAAATCACACTGGGTGCAAATACAGAAATTCGTTGCCAATAGAATGATGGAATGGGTAATATTGCACGTGATCCGATTTCTAAATCACATCATAACAGAATAGAGGAACAACTCCTTTTATACAATATAAGACTTTTGTAGAAGGAAATGGTACATTTTTCACGAAATAAATTGATTGTAATAAACTAAACTAGTTGGTCGTATTTTTTTCTCGATATATATAAAAAAAAAAATATTTGAAGGTAGTAATTTAGACAACAAACAACTTTTAGATCTATTTGCGAGCGCTACAAGTGAATGCTAATATAATAGGAAGTTCTATTTTATCGTACTGAGGAAATGGGCCATAACGGAAACAATTCTTGTTAACTTCAATTCAATTAAAAGAAATCACACTGAATAAAAATATACAGTCAAGGTGCGTTCAATAGACGGGCATTAAGGTTTATTGGTCATTGTTTATTTTTGACCGATTTCTTAAAGGGAACTGTTATAATTTTGCTAAAAGCGTATAACAAAATTAGAGCACTTCCTTTGGTTAAAAAATCGTGTAAGATATTGTCAACTTTTAATTATTTTCAGTTTTGTAACGTGATTTTAAAGACGGCGATCGATAAGCATTTCCTTCATTTTTAAATAGTATCGAGATTTCAATATCAACATTAAACCTCAGTGGTATGATTACTATGGCACTATAGACAAAGGCATCATTTTCGAAATAGAAATTAAGGCGGATTTAGTTTAAATGTAATTTCCCGTTTACTACCTATTGATGAATTTCAATTTCAATTTGGAATCTGACTATAAATTTGCAAAACAGTTGCAATAAAAATGTTAAAATGTTTCAATTTGATAAAAATTTGACTAAAATACAGTAATGGTTGAGAGGTGACGATGACGACAGTGCCAGATTTAACATTGATGTTTATATGGGCTACATTGATCAAATGTTTTATTGTAGTCAACCATGAATAATCTCGCCGGAGATTAACTGTCACCCGATTAATCTGTGGTGAACAATGGTGCAAAGCTTTATAAAGCTATTCATTTGTCTATTAGTCCACGTTTACTTTGAAAGAATTTAAATACCGATTCTAAATTTAATTATATATTTTATAACGTAATGACTTTTTCCCCCACCGTTATGTGCAATAAACTTTTGCTTCTTAAAAAATTAACCCTTAGTGCAATAAAACAGTTAAGACATTTTGGCTTAAGTAAAATATTTTGGCCGCTAAATTATGAAAAATAAATAAAATGTCTTCAAAATGGCTGTTTTTTTAGCTTCAAGCGGGGGTTATTAGTGTTGTAAGTTATAAAATATTCTCAGATAATGAGAATATTCTGGAAATATTTTCCGGAAAATTATTCTTGCTAGAATATTCTCAAATTTTTTTTTTAAGTTATTCGTCTTAAGTTAAGATTTAATATCTCTGATTTAGACATGTTGTTGTAAAATTCTCCAGAATTCTCGTGAATAATTTTCGACTGGTGAATTTTCAAGAATTTTCTTATTATTTTTTATAATTAAAAAAAAAAGTAAAGAAATGGATCAGTTTAAACAAAACAAATTTCGAGAATTTCAGAAAATTTATTATGATTTTATTTTAATTAAATTTTAAATAATTTTTTTTTCTCAAATGATTTTTTTTTCTCATTTAAAATAGGAGAAATTTTCAAAAAGAGAGTTCTCGAGAATTTTACATAACTAGATGTTATAGAATATAGATAAATGCAGCCGGCCCTGGGTGATACGGGTGACGTTTAGACTATAGACTAAACAGCTAGCTTTACATTATGTATAATAGAATAATATACTTTCATATAGGTACAAGGTATCATATAAGTACATAATTAAAAGTAGGTATGCAAAATGTTATGTAATTATGTGATTCAAAATAAACCACTTGGAAACACCCCTTCACATGCAATTTAATTACAATTTATGATATAGGCAAATTCTTAATTAAATTGCATTTAGAATAGCTCGGTTTTACCGCATATTTTGAAATAAAATCATAAATACCTCATAAAAACAAAATCATAAATATGTACTTGTACATACCTCATATCGACTAATTCTAAATGAAAAGGGAGGAAGGGAGAGGAGCCCTATTAGATATTATTATTGAGGGTAATTAAACATTCATAACATAAATTTAATCGTTTATTGCCAATTAAAACTGGAGAATTTATTAGAGGGGGGCATTTATGTAGTTGTACATGTACATATTAAATGCTAACGTGTAAAATAGTTTTATAGAAAGGATGGGTATAGTTTCGATTATATGGTATGTACTATATTGTACATATATACAACAGGATATTATATGATTATAGGTCAGTATTTTATATTGAAGTAATTCTACCATATCATAGTGCTAGAAATGAAGTTCTAGCTTTTAGTTTTTGGTCTGCTGTGTTGGAGTACGCACTTTTCCCTTTGTATTCAAATTTTATGGTAATTTTGCTAAAATACCATGTTGTTTCAATTTACGATCATAGTTGTTGTATGTCATGTTATTTTATGTTCAACTTAATAGATTTGAGATAATTTTGTGTACCATGGGGTTGTATTTTAGTTTAATCTATATATGTATATGTACATATGTATGTATATGTATTATGTATGTATGTATTGTAATATATACATTATAGATATTTATTTGATGTTGGATATTAAGAGGATTTTATATGCTAAAATAAAGGCATTTTACCCAAAACTGTACTATACTCAATTCGTCCATATATGGCTTTGGGACATTTGTTCTGAAGAGGCAACCCAGTCACAATAAAAACTGACTTGAAACGTTTTGTATCATTTATATACGAAATATACATTAAATACCAAAATACTTAGATTGTTTTTATTATTTGGGTTCTATAAAAATGAGCAGTAAATTATAAATATTTTTTTTTTATTTCTATATAATATGAGGCATGCGGTTGGTTATTCATTCCAACAAAAAAAAAAAAACCCTAAATATTCTACTATTAAATATTATTACAGTTATAACAGTTTTTCTGATTTTATAACATTTTAATATATCTATTATGTGGCCTGTAAAACATTAGTATGCATAAAGATAACTGAATTTTATAATCATTCTATTAACCTACTCAGAAAAAATGGAAAAATCAATCAAAAGTTGATAACCTCCTAAAAATAGAAACGAATAAGAAATATATTTTATGAATAATGAATTGAATGAATCTGTTATAATAATCAAATTCACATATTTTATTTAATATATGTTCGCAATTGTTGAAAATCTGTATTGTACAGATTAAGCTCAATTGATTGAATATTTATTTTGATCAGAATTAATTTATTGACTAAGAGATGTACATTATTATCGGTAACACTACATTTATTACGAATTATGACTACCTACAAAAAACTATTTTGTCATAAAAGTAATTAGTTGATAGTGACATTTTCCTATATCTTATCTATAAAGAGCTTATTCACGGTAACTTGAAAGTCCTAGAAATTGGGTTAGCCAGCCATAACTATGCTTCCAGTGTTAATAGCATGTCAATTGATAGAAAGGTATTTATATTTTATGGTGTATTCAAATTTTTACTAGATATATTGATAAGAATATACGTATCCTAAAGAGTTCCTCCTAAATCAGTTTATCAAAACCAAATATATATGGATATGGATACTATGGCAGGAATAAGACAATAAGAAAACTTTTTAACAAAAAAAAGGAAGGTGTTAGAGATATGCGATATAAAATATCTTATTGTGAACACACACACACACAAAATGGAAAATCCAGTAGCTTATATATCGAGAAGAATATGATATGTATGTATGTAGGTTCTATAATTTGTTATCGTTATAAAAGCTCTTTGTGCTTGTATAATAACAACATTATTGTGAAATGGGTAACTATGTATGTATGTATATAATGTACAAACATATATCCAATACCCATAGTACTCGTAGAAGTTCTCCTATAGTTTATTCTTCATCTCTCAACAATAAACAATTCTATAAAAGTTTAAAAAAATAAAAAAGAATTCAGCAAAAAAGCAAAATGAAGAAAATAAAAAAAAAAAAAATAAAAAAAAATAAGAAAAAATAAGAAAAAACTAAAAAAAATTATTATATATATTTATAAATTTGAAGGCGTCGACATGGCTTTTTTCAAAACGACAGATTATAAATTGCATTGTATTGTAGCAAATTTTCAACTTTGGAAGTTTCATCTTGATTTTATTGTAAAAATGGAAATCAATAGACTTATTTCTATACTACGAGTATTTTCTTGTGAAGATTAATGGCAATATTTTAAAATGAATTTATATTGTAAGGGATTTTCGCTGTCGGAACTCGTGTTATAAGATTGATGTTAAAAGATTTTAAGTAGCTCAGTTTGTCTATTGAACTCAAATCATGATAATGCTTTTTATGTCGTTTTAATGTTACCAAACATTTTAATGAAATAGATGTTTCAGAGATACCTTATATTACCAAGTTTAATGGTTTTTGTACTATATCATGCTTGGGATTTGAAACGCTCACAGCAATTCCGTCTATCTAGCTGTGCTAACCGCTTGTCGCTTGGGAAATCCCCTCTAACCAATATATCGTAGTTTAGTTTCCATTAGATCTATTTTTCCATTTAAGCTCTGTGTACTATATATACATATGTTTATGTACTAAATATACATCTACATATGTACATAATACTACATATATATATATATATATATATATGATATCATAGACAAAATGCTACATACATACATAGATTTATATTTACTATCTATAGATCGATAGATAGATATGTAACAATCTAGATTTACTTCTATAAACATAATATACGTTTACGTATTCATTCACATATGCATCAGTACATCAGAGGATTCCAAACTTTCATCAAGGAGGAGAATTTCGTAAGATTTTATTTTGCATAATTAGTCAGATCTTTTGATAAATGAACATCTATATTAAACAATTATCTATGTAGAGAGAAGTTATAGTTTCGAAAATAGCAATATTAAAAGCAAACAATACTGTCAGTACTTGTTTGTTGCCTTTGGAGCGAGAGGTCCCGGGTTCAAGTCCAACTGGGGTAAAACATGAAATGGCATGTTAATTTGAATCTGAGGCCGGGTGGTTGGATTTCATTTAAAAAAAGTCTGATAACGGCATTATCTCTTAAAAATAGCATTGCTTAAATGGCGGTGAAATAGCGAGCATTTGAAAGGTTTCCGTAAAAAGAACACCTCAAATGCTACTTTTTCCCACAAAAAAAGAGATCATCAGATCAATTGAGATAAATGTAACTGGAGTACTATACAATGGGTCTAAGTAAAGGCCTCAGTCATAAAAAATCACACTCCTATCAAAAACAAAAAAATACTTGTTTGTAATTCTTAAAATGAAATTTGATAATTTTTTGATATTTGTGTAGTGGTGGTGACCGATTCCTTGCTATTAACGTGCAAAAATTCACCCATCTTCCTCATTTATGATATCATATTCTTTATATCAGATAGCGTTTATGCTCAAAATAACTTATTTTTGCCTGCTATTGCCAATGCTACTAAATTTTTCTAAAATAAGTGATGTACATGTGATGGATAGTAACTAATAAAGTTTTAGAAAGACTAAGTACCTTAAAAAGTAATTTTAATTTTGTTATGAAACATTTGACATTTTGTTTGATTAATTTTTAGGACTTTATTAAATTGTCTGTTGGAGAAAACTGGTTTGCACAATATACACAACGTACCGGGAGTATATATTTGGGAAAAATAAAAGAAAATCGTATCGCACGTAAAATAAGCTCAATGTGGTTTATAGTTAAAATTGATATTACTTAAGGTTGTGTACCAATATCCGTACATACATACATACTAAGATAGTGTACTTAGAAGAGCCATTCAACAATTCTTTATTTGGACCATTCCGAAAGACACTTGGATATACATATACATACATATTCTATAGAAAGGTAATACAGAATCTCTCTTTATTTTGAAACAATTTCCATAAAACATGTTTGTAAAATATCTCCCTTGTAGGAGAAACCGGGGATACGCGCGGTAATATCGCCGTGGTAAATATTTCTTCTTTCGATTATGTGTGAAAATATTGTACCAGATTTTGTGCCTTATTACTTTACCTTATCTCGAAGTAATTGTATCTCCGGAAAAAATCGTATACGACAATTAATACTACCCACAAAAGTATTAATTTGTTAATAGTAACCCACAGACATTTTTAGTTCCTGTCACCTTGAAAATATATAATTATTATTTATAAAGCTACCGTTTTTTTCTAACTTTAAGATTGAAATCTATTACATTTTAATTTTTATGATGTTTTTCCACTAACGATGTGAAATTTTATTCTATTGGTCGTGGGGCAATATTTTTTACTGACTGACACTTTTTTAATTTAAAATTAAAATATTACTTCACTATACTGTTACATAACTAAATTAAGAAAAAGGTATGCCAAACCAACCCGGTCTCCCTTATGTTATATAGCTTGGGGTATTTTAGTAATCACTTTACAAAAGGAATGCGATTTGTGGGAAGTTTTTTTTTTTTTTTGTATGTCAATGGTGAATTACGAACAACTTGGAATTGCAATGTTTTTCTTGGTACATATTTTCATGTACATGTACATACATGGAAAATTCTTATTCAAAGAAAATCTAATAAATATAGGGACATTAGATTGGTACATACTAGAATTATTTTTGATTTTAAGATTTAAAATAAAATGAAGAGAGTGTATGTGTGTATTTAGCTGCAAATATCCAAAATCGAAACAAAATTCAACTTCTTAAATCATCCATTTTTATTTATGTCTATCATCAAATTATAGAGAAAAAAAAAATATTCAAAAAACAAGGTTTCTTTTTATAAATAACTTATGTTTATACAGTAACTTCCTTTTCTCTTCACATTCACAACAACAAAAGGAGTGAAAAATTGCAAGGCACTTTTAGTTATTACTTTAATGCGTATCTCATATTTTCTGACCATCAATTTATCAACCATGATTATTCACAAATGTTATACAATTTGTTAGTGCTATATACTCCTTTGTTGAATGTGTAATGTGTGTATACAGATATGTAAATCCGATGGGAATAACTAGCTAAAATATGTACATTAAGGATAATTCTTATATGAATTTGATATAATATTTTTGTGGGTTTATGTTCAATCATTGTTTTTTTTTTTTCGTATGGTGATTTTTTCCTAAGGTATAGGTACCTTTATGATCCGGTGATATGTCAAAATGAATAAATAAATTATATACAAATTGTAGTACGTAAGAATACTTAAATTAAATTCCGTCCCAAATCACGTCCTCTCAACTTTATTGTTTTTATAAAATAATAAGTAGGGTATTTTTCCTTCACGTGCCTTCCTCTATTTTGTGGAATTTATTTTATGGATATTACGGAGAGAAGCGATTGTCCGGAAAAGTGGAAATTAATTTTAATAAAACTTTGCTCGACCATATTTTACATACTTATATTCATCAAATGCGTTTGAGATTACAGTGATATTCTATTCTTTATTCTAAATTTTATATAAATCGTATGCTCATTTATTAAATGATGCAATCGATAAAGTTTTTTTTTGGTCCTGTCCTAATAAAGGTTCAGTTTAATGTCTATTCGATAGTAATGAACACGTAATGATTCCCCAGATAAGCAATCAAATAGTATGGCACTATAGGCGTTCAGTGAGAAATAATAATCTCATTATCATTTAAAAGGATAATCTTGGGTCATTTTGATGGAAGAAAATGAAAAAAATAAAAAATACTTGGGCAGGAGCACAATTTTGAACTATCCTATTACTAAAGATCTGGTTCTGAAATTTTGTATTTTTATATCATTTTGAATTTGCAGCATTTTTTAAAAAAAACTAAAATTTGTTCGAAAAAGTTAATCTTTTGAGATTCATAAATTTTCACTTGATACCTGCACAGTGCACAGTAAGGGCCCAGAAACAGAGCCCAGTGCTATTTTATTGCGTTAAAGTCGCAAAGAGAATATTTGCATGTCTTTTTTTCTTCAAATTTCTACTTTAAAAAAACACCAAGTGATTAAATACGACATTAACATCAAAATTGTAACACTTTAAATACATATGTATGTACAATGTACATATATAAAAAAAAGGAGTTCCAATAAAGTGATTGAGTGGAAGCAGCGCTACCCAGACTCTTGGCATCATACATTTTTTGATAAATTGAATTTGAAATTGTATTTTGTTATGTTTCAACTCAATTGTTTCATTTAACTGTTATCCAAAAAAAAAACAAAAAAAAAAAAACAAAAAAAAAGAAGAAAAAAGAAGAGTTTTCCACATCCATTACAAAAATCTCTATTTCAGACAGATTTTATTTTTATGTATTTGTACTTCAATCGATATCCATTTCTAACGGCTACTTCATCGCTGTAACCTAAATCACATCATGTGGAAATTCAGCCAATCATAACCATATCAAATTTAACAACCCCACTTTAATCGCGAACCGTATCAATTACATACTAACTATGGTAGAAATGGAGCCGATTGCTGAACTTTCATAAAAAGGCATTTAGGAAATCAGAATATCGTATAATCGAAGTGCACCAATTTATTGATATACGATATATATATATATATATGTATATATGTATATATATATATAGGACTAGACTCTAATTTTTTATATATATATACATATGTATATAGTAACTAAATAGGGTATATATGTACTCCTATAGGACATAGCCTCATACATTATATCGACAGTTTCCTTTCTATAAAATATTCAGAGTATTAATGTTCGTTATACAGATAGATATAAATATATAGAATCACCATCATATACTGTATGTATGTATATGTATATTACACTATATATATTAATATAGTATCAATGTAGTACATATGGATCCATTTGGGAGTTTTGGTTGATTTCTGATTTTTCTTTTTTTTTTGTGTTCCTAATTTTTTTCTCTCTATATTTTATATATTATATACATACACTTATATGTTTATATATTCCTTATATATTGTATGTACACATATGTACGTACATATATAACGTTTACAAAACATATTTGTGTACAACTAAGCAGCTATCCTGTTTTAGATATCTATACAACAGCAACCAACTATACTCTACACTTCTACAGTTTACTTACACTTTTCGTATAGAATAAACTGAAGAAAGAATTGCAATGGACTGCATGCAGCGAGCTTTTTATCGTAACGGAAGGAAACAATAGCTCCCAACCAACGACATTATAGTTAGAAGCTATTATATTGTTGTCTTTCCGTTAGTTAATGTGAACCCATTTATTATCACGTAAATTGGGTTTTCTATTTTTTTTTTTTTTTTTTTTTTTTTTTTTTTTTTTTTTTTTTTTTTATAATTAGGAAGTTTAATTAAAAATTTATGGTAAAAAAATATACAAAATACATAGATTTTAGGTAGTTCGAAAGACAGAATGAAAAAAAAAAAAAAAAAAAAATATTTGGGCGACATTGTGTTTTATAAAGATGGAAAGAAAAAAAAAAAAAAAATGAAAATATTTGTTAATGATTTTTGTTCACGCAATCAATCGTACACTACTAGACAAAATGTCGGAAATAATTTTTAGATTAGACCAAAAAACGAATTGAATTGCATTTTTTTGTACGTGTGGGGGGGGGGGATGTATAGCAGCGAAGAAGAGAAATCTGAGTTTCGTTTTTTTGGTTTTTTTTTTGATTTTATTTATTTTAGATTGATTAATAAAAGTGCAATTTACATTTAACATTTACTTAAAGAGAGACATAAATATTGCGCAATAAAAAACGTTCTGTATATTTTCGAATTATTAGACAACAAAAAAAAAAAAAAATCTCAATAATTCAAGAGATGTATGGCTTTGCTATAAGAGAGAAAGAGCAAAAAAGAGAGAGAGAGAATTAAAACAAAATGTTCAAAATTTTACTATAAGTATGTAGAGGTAATATAAAAAAGTTTTTGCGATTTTCTTCTATTTAATTTTTTTCTTTAAATTTAATGTAGGTAAGTATTAAAAAACATCGAATGTGTATATGTATATGTATGTATAGACAAAAGCTATGTATATAAATATGTTTGTACACTATAGTATAAAATAGAAAGGGAGAAAGAGAGAGAGAGAGAGAGAGAGAGAGAGAGAGAGTGTGTGTGTCAAGCGCCGATATAGATATTAAAGTAATTAAAATTTTTTTTAAATTGCGATAGTAACTTGGGTGGGATTGACAGGGATATATGCATTTTTGTTTATTTAAATTAAGAAGAATGTTCACTTTACATAATATTGAGATGGGAGACGTATGTGGGGGGAGGGGGGTATTATTGAAGTATTCGAATGTCGTGAGGAAAGAAAATGGTTAATCGTTAAATATATTTATCAAAAATATGACGTCATGTTCATGAGACATATTTATATAATTTTAATACAACCAAACCTAAGAAAGCCAAGACAATAATTCTATAGACACACCACTAAAAGCCTACCCCTTGTAGAATTTACAAAAAAAAAAAAAACTATTAGATGAACAAATCGCATATTAAAAAGAAAATTAAAAATAAATACAAGAATCTGATGGTTATTCTCTTATTTTGTGGCCGTTATTTTTAATACACGAAATTTTATGCGGGACGCCGCCATCACTAATTAATTTTTTGTGGGGTTTGAAAATAAAACGCCGCAAAAAAAATGGGTAAATCGGGCAACATCGGACAACGGTAAGCACATGCAGAATGGTCTCCAAAGATGCCGTAATACCGTAAAATAGAGGCAATTCCATAATTAATTTCGCCAACTACTCCTACTACTCTAGAATTAGTCATCATAAAAACGTTGATTTGTAGATCTTTGGAGACTTTGGAGACCCTCTATTGTTTTTATCTCAAACAAAAAAAAAAAAAAAAAAAAAAAAAAAAAAAAAAAAAAAAAGGGGGAAATGGGA
>JANSTT010022171.1:14037-35874 GCA_026745375.1 Platyura marginata | reverse complement strand
GGCATGGCTAACTGTAAAAAATGTTTCTATAATTCAATATTTCATGTTCTTGGAGGTAAACACCTCATTCAGTTATGGTAGCCAGTTCCCAGGTTTTCGAATTGTTTACTTAACGATTCATTTCATTTATTTATTTGTTTCACACTCACTAAATTATTTTAAAAAAACAAGCATACAAGTATAGTCAGTTCGACTGGCTATGTATTAGCGGTATTGAGATTTAATTAGTTTTAAATGTCAATATAGATTACTTAGAAAAATATATGAAAATAATATCGAATTAATTTTATCCATTTTACCTATACGAACAAAAATAAATATTGAGTAAATTGCATAATAAATGTAGAAATTATATAATATTGATTGCGGCGCCATAACGGTAGGACGTGGAATTTTTGTCTAACAATGAAATCTTCATGTTTTTGTTCTCTATATTTTTTGGTATATTCTCTATTCCAAATATTTTTCGAGTAAATGAATGATTTATATGAACATATCGACAGTACCCCCATCTCACCTATACCTTGTTCGATTTGCTTCACAAACAATAGAGATTTTACTCTTGGAATATACTTAATAATTTGTACAAATATAAACACTGTAGTTTCAGTCGTTTAGCCAAAATCTTGATCGCGGAACATACGACGAACAGACATATGAATTTCGACTTACGTTTTCATGAGAAAGATGATTGGTGGTAAATTTTTTATCTACGTTAAATATTAAGATGAGTGGCGAAAAAAGATTTAAAATAATAAATTTTCTTTAAAACATACAAATATTTGTTGTTACATTTTCAGAAGTGGGATTAAGCAGAAGATAAAATTTTGTAGTAAAATGAAAATTTGTGTAGAATTAATTAATGTAAAAGAGATGAATACTTTGTCCAGTTCTATCATATAGGAGAGGGTTGTAAGAGAATAATTAAATTCACACAACTTTTAAATATATTTTTCCTTCTTTTAACTCTGTGCTGCGTCATTAGCTAAATTTTCCGAATGTATAGAAAAGGGCACATTTTCGAATAACCTATGAAGAATGAAAATTACCAGAAATTGGAATGAAATGAAATGGAATTACAAATCAAATGTGTCTTATATAATATGTTAGCCCTTTTCCCCTATAATAAAGATTTGTTGATTGTGTGAAGTGTGAATTAAATCACTACACTGAAGCCATTTTAAATACTTAAACCTCAAGTTCTTTTCATGTAGTAGTATCTTTTGCGAAACCCTTCAAATGTCTACCATTTTACCGAAATTAAACTTTCACTTTGCTGTGCAGATTGATACGTGGTCTATTCAACTATCTACATATGATGTAGAGGAGATGCATTTTTCAAATATTTTTCTGTTATTTAAAAAAACAAAAACAAACTTTCATAATATTCAATTGTTATAAATAATTAATGCAACTCGAAATGTATAATTTTTTTCATCAGAGAAATGAAAATAAATCAAATTTTTTAGCACTGCGGATTCATAATTTTAGTTTCTGTCAAAATCAGGATGTTAATCGTTGATTTATAATAATGCTATGGCGATTTTCATTGCTTCCACATAATAGTTGCTAATTTTCTAAAACGAGTCAACAATTTATTGCAATATTGTTTTCTTTTCTTCGATATTTTATTGCTTTTCCATTTTGTTATAAAAAAAAAAGAAAAAGAAAAAGAAAAAAAAGTAATTTCTTTGATTAGCATTATAATAACACCTGCGCATCTTAAGTGAAAAACGCTAATTGCATTACAAAAGGGTATTCTGAATGCCGTTTCATTGGATTATAAAATGCCTACACAAATTTAACCAGATACAAATAAACTAATAAAATTTGAACGAACATAAATAATACAAAAATATACAAATTGGACAATATCTTCTAATTGGAACTAAATGTGATAAATTATAGAATTAATGTTAACCGAACATTTAAATAAATCACCGAAAATAATATACTAAAAGGATCTTTAGGTTATGTTATGTATAATATGTAGGTATAGATAGATAGGTTATGTATATAGATTCAAAATAAGTTATGTACATGATGAATCATTATATCTATAGAGATTTTTATTAAGGATCCTCGATTAAATTATTATTGCTTAAAAATCTAAATAGTTTGGTCTCAGTAAAAATTCGTATTCTAAAATTCTAGATAAATTTGTATCTAAACTAATAAACAGGGTCGTTTTAGGATCATCTTAGGCCCTAGGCACTTTTGCATAATAACTGTATTTTTTAAGCCCTTCAATTTAATGTCCACGTTATTTAATTTATATAATTTTTGGATGTTTGTATGTAATTTTCATAAATAATTAGGATTTTTAATATGTAACTGAGCCTATATATACATTATGACACCCCAGTATAGCTAAACAATAATTAATACAATAATTTTATGATCTATAGTGCAAGTAGGTATGTAAAACTATTTGGATTGATTTCTGAAATGTAAAAATGCTTTATTTTTGTTATATTAGGGTACATTCCTATTAGGTTTTGTAGGGCCTAGGCATAGTTCCCAATTTGCCTATAGGATAAGACGGCCCTGCCAATAACCATATAATCACATTTAGTTACAATTACAATACAAACTATTACTATCCCAATACGATCATACTGTAATGTAAAATTAATGCTCTGGCAGCACTGTAAATTCTGGCCATTTTAATTACTTTTCTAATATAGTGTGAGATGACATGACAGTTGATTTTGTGTTGTGTAAGTGTAAAGGATTACATTGCGTAAATAAAAAATTTTAAAAGACTAATCATACGTAGTACCGTAGTGTTTATGTTCACCTCTGGACAAATTTGTGCATTTCTGTATTTAGTATTTATTATTATGAAGTGAACAAATATGCAATACATAAAAAATCTCTCCATTTTGATTACTCGATAAACGAAAAATTTGTTTATAATAGATACCTACAGATAACTTAAACTTACCTAGATTTTATCTAAGCCGGTAAATATGTGGAACAAAATTACGTTTCTAAAAGATCATAGTTGATCTAATTGTTTACTTTATAATATACATGAAAATTTAATTGGCAAACAAAACGAAAAATAATAATAGGAAAAAAAACATTTTTCCTTCTTTTAAATAACAATCACCGATTATCAACAAAGGCTAATCTCTTTCCGCCCAATTTATATTCATAATCAATGTTGTTAAGCTTCCATTTATCTTTTATATATACGAAATATAGGTACAAAATACATTTATAATGTCCTTTTATATCCCCATCGTTTGAGTTCGGATGAAAACTAAAGATTAAATCTCCAGCATCTATCGTTTTGTTTTATCAGTGACTCAAATCTTAATCCTCAGCTAACGAGGTGTTTGTTAGACAGAGTTGAAATTTCATTAAATAACAACAACAAAACATGAGGGATACAGGAGAAAGATAACAACAACAACAACAACAATAAATAAATAAAATAAATAAATTTGCTCCTATGCATTTATGCATAATTTCATGTTTACAAAATGCCCGTATAATTGTCTTAAATAGAATAAGAAGATAATCATGATGGACATATGGTCTTAATTAATATTAAAATAAAATATGTACATATGGAGAAAGAAAAAAAAAGTGGTTGATGTTATCTTAGACCTGAACGGAGAATTATAATAAAGTGTCGTTAGAAAACTATTGTCATTTTTACCGAAAATTTGACAAAAATCAAAAACTGTGGGAAAATAAATAGAATTGGCCAGCATTTTTGACAGATCACCACCGTTATTTTATGTTTGTGGTCGTTTTCCATATGTATTAATTGTTTGGGTAGAAAATATCAATAATCGAAAATCTATTTTATTGTCCAAATATGTGATTGATTGAAGATTTGCAAAATACACGCATATTGTTAGATGTACCCAATGAGTTTTTAAGATTTTTGTCGAAGTCAACAAAAAAAATATTTAATTTTTTTCTATTTGTGGTAATAACAAATAATTTTGTTGATTATCTTCTTATCTACTATACGAGTACGTAATATAGAAGTCAAATAACCGTAGGTCTTAACTAGACATATTTATAATTTGGTTGATGACATCGCTCCGTTTATATCGTGTGAAGTCTCCCTTATGTTTATGTCTTGCGAGACTTCACACGACAAAAACTGAGCGATGTCATCAACTAAGCCATAAGTATGTTTAATCAAGGCGCAGTGTAAGACATTCACGAGATGCTATTTTACTTCTTTTTGTGCCAATTCCTAGACTGTCGTTTGTCGTACTTAAACTGGTGACTGACAGAATTGCAAAATTGGCTAAAAGCGTCTCCATTGGATAAGCGTTTGTGTAATGAAGAAGTCGTAGCTTATCTAGTGTTACTTCTACAAGCAGTGGCGGGTTCTCAGTATTTTCATTCTGTCATTTTATATGTCAGATTAATGTTGAAAATAAATCCTAGATCATAATGATGGAAGAAATTTAAAAAAAGGTGGAAGGGGCTACGAGCGGTTTTTTTTTAAATTAGAAAATTTGATGATTTCCGAAACTTTACATTATTTTGATTTTCCAGCACTTTTTTCTAGATAGTATTTTTGGAAAAAATTAACCCTTTAAGGTTCAAAAATTTTATACATGAGAAGGATATTCCTACTATTTATGAATTATAGTCTATGTTGGGGATTTGATAACAATCAGTGTGTCGGAATATCCCAACTAACCTATTTTCAAAAAAAAACAATTTATCTTCAATGTAAAATTCTTTTGGTGTTCCCTTTTTTTTGTAATGAATTTTTCTAAATTATCTCGCCACTGTGTCTCACGTTCCAAGATTTCTTGCACGAATATTACCGTTAATTATTTCATTTTCTGTTCTAAATATTTTTATTTAAATTTAAACAATTTCCGGTTTTAATTTTTAAATAATCTGTCATAAATACAGAAAATTCGTAGAATTCTTTCTCTAAACTCTTCCTAATTGATGTAACTATGTAACCTAAAATGGGAGTACATTCTGTTTTTGATTTATTGTTTTCAAAGTGACACATTGTCATTAATTAAAGTTACTCAACCGTTGAATTTTCGTTGGTATTTTTGCCAAAAACAAAAATATTTTTTAACAATATTTTTTAATTATATGGAATTGGTTTTCGAAAGAATTTCGCAACTGTCAATTAATGTTAAGGTATTTTCGTCTTTAATTTAATTTCTACGAATATCAAACATACATACGTATTCAGCTGTGGATACCCTACCCTATATAGATAAAAATACAGGAGAAAGATTATACATAAATATAAAAAAAAAAATCAATCCGATTTTGTCAATTATCGTTTAAATAAATAAAAAAAAAAAAAAACGGAAAGAGTTTTAGTCTTTCTACCCAATGATGGATTGGAATAATTTTTAATGGTCTTATTATAAATTTTTGCTTTATGCTTTTCTGACAAAGGAGATTAAATGTTTATTTTTGAATGTTTTATGTGATGTATTTATTTTAATTGGATAAGTTTTAATGTTGAAATAGTATAGGTATGTATATACCTACACTGCAGCATATACAAAAAAAAAACATAAATATATTTATAAAAATATTAAGATCAACTCCACATACAAAATCGTATGAGGGAAGAAGGGTAATTATCAAACGGGATCAATGGTAACAGTTATGTGGCTCAAATTTGGGATTTTTCGATTTTTAGTCGTTTCTTCCCTTTGCTCTATCCGCGCGCGGTATAGACGGAAGTTTTGGTGTGAACAGGTCATATTGGTTCATTATCATGATTACAAAAATGCAAAAAAGTGAGCTAGAGACATACAATTTGGGATACATTTTGAGTTAGAATGGTGTTGTTATAAAGAACAAATTTATTCTAATTCTTTTCCATCCTATACACCACCCTAAATATTAATAAAACAAAGATTTTCATCTACTAATAAGTGGAACGTTTTTTTGAAAATTTGGTTTCAAACATTTTGATTAAAAAAAATTTTTTTTTGCAAAAAATTCAATTTTAATTTGGTTTTTTTGGCAGTTCTTCGTACATATTCTAATTAATATTCTAAAATATATGGTATGGCTTTTTGCACAGATAAATAATGGTATTTTAGATTTCGTTTTTTAAATTTACAGTATGGTGTAAAAAATTTGGTCAAACAATACATTTTTTTATTTTTGAATTATTTCATCACAAACTATTTAATTGTCCAAGACCACATATAAATTTTGTTTTATAGTGTCTGAAAGCTCATGATATTCCCTTTAAAATACATTTGTTTTTTATTTGAATACACATCAATTAAAATAATTAATCAATGACGCTATTAAAAGTGATGCGGGGAATATCTTTAAACAACGTAACACCCTATGGACCTTAAGTTTCACGTGGAATTCGGATTGTCCGGTCTTAGTTCAATGACTACACCTAGATAAAAACGCTTTTTCTTGTTTTACTTGAATCCGAGTGAAATTCGGCATCTTCGACTCCAAAGGCAAGCATTTTATTTTCACATTTAATCGTACGAATTTTATTATTAATTAAATATTAACAAAACCTTATCCCCACTAAAATAATAAAATAATTTGTTCTCTAATTAAAACGTTCCTAATTAATACTGTAAGTGAATTTGGTGAAAGTGAATATTATCCATCCCTTCTTCTTATACTAAATATAAATTCTGTTTATATCGTACAGTGCAATTTTTTTATTCGTTCTCTATCTATTCCCATAAATATGTATAAGGCTAATGCGTATGTATGTATGTATGTATGTATGTATATATGTACATATGTGTATAATAATATTATGTTACTCGTACATTATATTATCATTATAAGTACCTAATAAAAGACACAGTTCATCTCTAAAGCAACGAAACCTTATCACTTTAACTCGATTGAAATTCACCCCTGCCATTTAACGTATAATACATTAACGCACATACAACGATTATACGCACAAAGAGGGTAATGAATTTAAGGGTAGATTATTGTTATATGAATAAAATGTACAAAGTCATACATCGAATGTATTGTGTTATAGTGTATGGTATGTTGCTGTTGCGTTGTATTTTAAACTGACAGCGATATGTGACTTATATACATACATACCTACGCGTTATTATCCCAAAATTCATATAGATGAAATTAAAGGGAATATTAGTATTTACATGTATACGGCATCTAAATCCGTATTATATATCTCTATGTACGTACATATACATCATATAGGATACTTGGTTAAGGGTTGTTAAACGGAAATTGAGAAATTTGTGATCTGAACATGTTTAAAATGCACACATATGATTTCGGATGATAAATGGATTATTAATTTATGTAAAGTGGATTAATTTAAGGTTTATATACGAGTGTATGATAGCTAATACATAAATGGATATATTATTAGCACAGTGGAAAAGGGTGAGCAAAAAATTAACGAGATAACAGCGAGAAAATATATTAAGGTAACTTCAAATATATTTTCAGAACATTTTATGATGATCATTTAACACCGATCTGATATTTGATAATACATATAAAAAAAAATGATTAGCCATTATAAATTTAATGTAAGATTTATTGTTAATCATATTTTTATTAAATAATATCAAAATTTAAAATCGGAAAATAATTTCCAAATATACAAAAATTATGTTAAAAGCAATTCGGTCGTCACCAAATACAGATAAATATTATTATTAGGGGGTAATTTTCTAATTTCCCTCCATGAATTCGAAAAATTCCTGATAAATTCACATTCAATTGTGTAGATTTCATACATACCAGTGACGAAGGGTGAATTTTATTTTTGTGTATATGCAAAGTGGCTCTGAAAATCTTACAAAAATCACTGTAACACCCTTAATTGTTAAAATATTTTAAAAAATTTAATCATATTTTGAGTAAAATTTTATTTTTAATATTTTTTGCCTTATACATTTTTTTCAGTTTTCTAAAAAAAAATCAAGAAAATTATCAATATATTCAACTCTAAACTGGGTATTCTATGTTTTAATGTCCAATTCTTACACAAAAGACAATTTAAAAAATAAAAAAATTAAATTAAAAAAAAAAAAATTAAAATGTCAATGAAATAATGATGGAATATTTGTCTATATTCAATTACGTACACATGTACTTTTTAGAGTCATTTTTATAGGAAAAACGCTATTCAAAAATGTAATTCATAATTATTAAGAGTAATGAGTTTAAAATCTTGGTATGAGTGTGGGCGAAACAATTCAAACTGTAAAGCCGATTTTAATCCAAATTCATATACAAATAACTGGACAAAAAAAGTGTAAGCAAACAAATATCGACTCCTTGAATTACAATTTTGTGCGTATATTGTGAATAAATGGAAATTAATTCCACTGAAACAATAAACGGTTGTGTTTGTGCTATTAGAATCAGTATTGTGTAAAGTGTAAAGTTAAAATTACCAGCAATTTTCGACACATGTTAAATTCATCACAAATAATGCCAATAAATTAGGGTAAGATATAGTAATAGAAATGTATTACCTTGACAATTTCGATAGCTGACGGCTGAATTTTGGAAGCAATTATGCAGGTATATCTAAAATGCTATATGACCAATTTTATTATAAGATAATGGCATGGCATCATTTAGCGATACAGAGATATATAAACCCTACTCTGGCAACACTATAAACACCAGCCATTTTGTATTACTCTGCTAATGTGCGAGATGATAGTCCAGTTGTCTTACGTAATTATTTATTTGAAATACTAATTTAAAACGTGAAAAAGGAAATCTTGAGATGGTTGAACAAACTTAAAGCTATTTAATTATTTCTTATATGGTGCTTTGTGACTTAATTTAAAGTTTATAGTTAAATATGTATAGATTACTGTTTTATCAAAGAAAATTCGCAGAGTTTGAAATGCCTTTCATTGGTCGCTATTTAATCTAAAGAAAAACCCAACCATGGTCTTTAAGTATTGATCCTTCATTCCTTTTGTTATCGTAAATTGAAAGGACATTATGTGATTTTATTAGAACTCTTTAATAAGTCTCCATTAAAATTACTACATATAAGTATGTATAACTATGTATCTATGAACATTTTATGTGCAACAAATCTTTATTTGAATTGTAACCTCCATACATATACAAGACATATACGAATTTCATATAATAAACGCATTGTCGCATCCTTTTATTAAAATAGTTAATGGAAATCAAATGAAAGGTGTCACAAATTGTTAAATTTAACCATTGTCCCTTATATTTTCAACAAATATTTTATAAAGTGAGGCAGATGTTTAATCATAAAGTTTAAAACCAATGAGTTCATCTTCATATACATAGTAGGTAACCATCATTTGTTACGTTTTTTTTTTTTTTTTTTTTTTTTTTCTAAAAAAAGATTTGTGTTAAGGTAAATTTAAAAACTAGAGTTGTTCCCGACCGCAAAATAAAATGGCAATAAGTTAATATTGTTCCCTAATTTACTTGACTTTTATTATTAAGTTCATTGTCATAATAATATATGTAGTGGTATAGGGGGTATAGTGTACAGTACTATAAATATATTTTTTAGTTAAATGCTTCAAGCTATACTTATAGTCGTTAGAAATTGGATAACTTAAAATTTATTGCTTTTTAACTACCCATAAATATTTATATAATTTAGAGTGTACGAAATTATGCTCAACTGAATCAAGAAAGCTACCTATAGGAGGTATTTATGTAAAAGAAGAGTACCTATTCATATAAAAGAGGACATATGTACATATAACATTAATATGATTTACTTGGCCAATTATTGTATATTTCTTAAAAATTACAAATATCTACTTGTATTAATAATCTTATTTCTGTTGTCCTGGGAGCATAAGGAGTAGGCACTTATTTCGACTTTTCACGGGGTATTTATATACATAATCCGTTGATTATTCCAGCTTCTTTTCCCTAATTAATCTTTTCGGAGCAATGCCCTATGGACAGGTGGAATCTGAAAATCCTGGTCTTAGCGTAATCAAACAAATACTTTCTAGAGTCTAACATATTGGTTCTCAATCCTACGTTCAAGCAGTTGGTTTGCCGCAGCAAAATAATATATAAAAACGGTGACATTATCTCTTATCGGCACAGGAAACTGGATGAAAAAGAAGAAGAAGAAGTCGGCACCCAATTTGTTAACGTTGTTGGATACAGTCAGTGTACACATTCGCGAGGTCCTGAAGTTCGAGTGGAACTTCTGTTCGTCGCGAATGGTTATTAGAAGGGAACGGTTAAAACTCACGACAGCAGGATATTAATCAGATACTTTAAAAGCATGCCCATTTCAGGTGTTCTTGATATTATTCTTCGAACTACCTTTAGACATTTATCGAGAGGATATAGCAGGTGTGACAGCACTGAGGGGGTTTGTCCTATGGAAGTCGGAAAGGTGGGTCCGAGGTAACGGTTATACGATTAGGTTTAGATATAAGAATCTGTCTATATAACCATCTTAGTATGAACCCCATAGTCGCAAGTCGCAACTCTTCTTTCTTGCTTTGATCCAGAACAAGGTTAAGCTGATTTTGATTCTGAACGTCAGTCAGTCCGTCAGTCGTTTTCCACGTTCGTTCTGAGAGTCATTTAAAAGCCTTCCTTGTGCTTCACCAAATGCGCTTAGCTCACTGTTCCATCAGGGATTCCTGAATTTGCAGCGGCTGCTGCTGAAACGGCAAGAGTTTTCAAAGGAGATTCTTAAGGACGCAGCCAATGCGTCCTCTTCTAAGCTTGTCAGTTTTTGTGAAATTTTCTATATATCTACATAAGTAGTTGTATTTTTTTAGAATAGGTTACAACACTTTCCTGAAAGTGCAATTTTGCAATTTTAATATCGTAGTTTTAGTATCGAAATGTAGGTACATATTTTAGCTACATACATAATGTACAGTACATATACCTACCCTTGACATCATAAGAGTCCATTATGGTGTCTCCGTTAAAATGCTGCATATAATAAAGAGGTTTATAATTTTCAATATTTTACCACTCGTTTTTCGTTTGCGGAAAATTTCTTAGTAAAATTTGTATGTTGACATTATGTATAGATAGTAGAAGAGTAGAATGTGTTCTATAAAAATGAAAATTAGATATAAGGAGACGACAAAATATTCTCAATGGAACAAGAAGAGACCTTAAAATACCTCACTGTAAGTAAATCCCTATCTATAATGTCTTCCAATCTACCATCTACCATCTACCATCTACAATAAATTAAAATTTTTTTTTCCAATCTTCAATGCTACAAAATCATTAAATTTTCATCATTTATAACAATTATACAGGCATTACTCTACCCAAATATTTTATTAATAAAATTATCTCTTTATTGCCTCATTAAAAAATTCAAGCGAAATCGTTTTGTACATAACAACGTACCTAAACAAACCCATTTTCTTTTATTTATCACTAAATAAAAACAATTACCCAAGAGACAAATCCTCAATTTTCCAACAAAAACAACAAAACCATCTGAGAGTGTTTTGTCCCAAATTAATTACACAGTAAATACGGGGGGAATAACTTTTCTTTTGCAATTTCGTAGACACCATCATCATCATCGTATATAAATAATATAATATACGGCTAACACAATAGCAACCAAGCGCCCAACACCCAACACGTACGATATAATAGCTACCAGCAAGATAGTTTGTTATACCCACACAGATAATTGGCTCAATTTAGAAAACACTCACACTCGAGAAATTATGCATTGCCTAGACAGGACGTCCCCAAGTTATTGGCAATTACATTTCTTACAGCTTGATGTGAGGAAGTAACGCACGTACAAAATCTGTTAAATGACTCTTGTGCAAACGTTTTCGATTGGACGGCGAAATTGAAAACGGGCGTACCCAAAATTGAACGGAGTATTGCCCCTAGTTACCCAAGCAACACCAACTTTTGCTGTATAGCGACTATATTGAAACCAGTTAGTAGTTAGTTGTAAACCAGTCGTATGATCGTTTGGACGTGACTGTTAAAGTTCGAACAAATTTATATTTTTTGGGTTAAATAAAAAAAAAAACCAAAAAAACAAAAAACCATAAATCAATGAAAAAAGGATGTTTTGTTTTCTACAAATTAAATGATTTTTGATGAAATCAATAAAAACACGTAGTGATTTGAGTGTTTGAATAGTTATCGTTGAATTATAGCGGCAACGTTTAGTGAATTTTGAGTAAATTTTTTTTTAAAACAAACGAAATACACGCACAATTGGATTATTAGTGTAATTTAAATATTAACATATATGGAGTGATTCGATCGGCATAACTAAATGTGTGATTAATATCATCTAAGTTTTGAAACATTCATGATAAAATCATCAGGTATGACAGTAACTGCTGTACGGACGGCAATGACCAGCCCGACGGTTCCCGGGCAACAAAAAGCCAATCGTGTTAGTAACTTTAGTGTAGCTTCCTTATTAGCGGATACACGACCGAAAAGCCCGCAATCATCAGATCTCCTTCCAACAAATCTATCACAATCTAGTTCATCACCTTTATCACATCACGATAGTAATAGCATAACCAAAAACGAACGACGGACACCGCATAGTTCTACCGAATCGGAAATCGATTACGATTCAAATCAAGAGGATTCAATAGTTGATATAGAAGATATACATAATGAAAATAGTTCAACGCCAGGATTAGAAAATTCATCGCATATGTTGTCATCGCCGACATTAGGACATGTGCCAATAAGGCCTACACCGTTTAGTGCAATAGCGGCGGCGGCAGCGGCCTGGGGCGGTATGACATGGCCAGGTACCCGGCAAATGACACCATTTGGACCGCATGGATTATTTCCCGGACAGGGATTTGGTCCTGGACATGTTCCAGGAGGTAAGTGAAATTCGGCTATATTTTTAATTTTGTGGTGGTAGGGGGCGGGAATTTTATGTTATTGTGTAGTAAAATGGTAATTTTTGACCTATTCAATTTAAAATCATAAATAGACACTGCAGGTAGATTTTTATTTGAGGTTTACATTATTCTCATGATATGAAGTGACAAAGTAAGGACATTTGAACTCTTTAAAAAGGCACTATTTATCTGCTAACAATAGTTATGGTCCTTTAGCAAATAAAAAAAAGAAAAAAAGGAGAATTTAAAGTTTTTCAAACTTTTCAAACAAAATATTGATCAGATTTTGTGGCCAGTGTTTGTATTTATTTATAACCCTCTAACCCCTAAACAAATCTCTGGTTTACTACCAGGATTAACAAAGTAGTTATACCGAGAACTACACACATTAGTTGGTTATTTAGAAAGTGTCTTAAGCAAATCTATTTAAATTCTTCTTTATTTTTTTATGTTTATTATTTAGTACGCATTGTACTTTTCGCGTCTTCAAAATATGTAATATTAGATCAATATCGATATTAGTGGATTTCTTTATTGACATGACATGACATTATATGGTAATAATTAGACAAGTTGTAGCTATAGCTTTTTGTTTACTATTTTTCTCAATTATTAACCACAGCTATACCTTTCTAATTACCGAGATTTGTTTTTGTTTGAATTAATTGTTTGGCTAAATTGGCCGGCTACGATTTTTTATCAGTCTAAATTTAAATGTACAAGTGTAGGCTTGATTTAGTCAGTGATTAAATTTGCGAATTTTGTCAACCAATAATGTAAAATAAATTTATGAATTTTACGCCAATGGTTTGTTAATCCACCATGACCAAAAAAATCATAGAAAAAAAATTTATGAATACGACAAAAAAGATTGGAAACTTAATTTAACTTTAAATAAGCATGTCTTTATAAAAATATTTGCCCAAGGTAATTATGCGGTAATTTTGAGGTAATTTTTATAGGAAAAAATAAAATCTACGCTACGTTACTGGATCATTTCCAACAAATATTTATTAAATAATTCATAAATATCCTTTTCGGACAATCATAACACCTGAAAGTCTTTGCGCGAATTGAACCTATCAGCCAGATCGCTCTCTGTCACGCTCACTCCTACAGAATCTATAGTTCTGTTGTTATCGATGAAAATATTCAGTAATATTAAGTGAATAAACACCGAAAGAACAAAACTATTAAATTCAATTATTTTCATTGTCACGCCAACGAATTTAATCATTAATTAAGGACCTGTTCCTAAGATCATTGAATTAATTATAATTTCTTCTTTAATAATTACTCTTTCAAAGAACAGCAGCTCAATAATTTAGGTATCATTATTAATATTATTTTTATAATGGAAAATATTGATGTAATTACTTATAAAAGTAATAGATTAGATTAAAGGTGAAAATCAACGTTGGTGGAACATAACGATAAAAAATTACATAATAGAAATCAATGATTGACAGTATTAAATTCAATACAATAATGATCAAATTTAAAACATCATTTCGATAAATTATCAATTGTTTTTTTAATTATTTAATAAAATATTCATCAAATGGATGAAAATAAAGTTAAATTTTCAATAGCCAAATCATTGATTTTATCAACAAATATTTTTTCAGTGTAGGATTTTATATTAAACTCTAACACTACATTGAATTTACTTATTTAGGAACATCAATATAAAAATATTTAAAATATCAAATTATTATTAAATAAGTCACGCTGCCCGTATACAGGCTTTTCACAGTGCTAATTGAATGAAAAATGTCTGCCAGGAGCTTTTAATGTATACTTAGATTTTTTTTCCTCTTTTCATTAATTTACACTAGACTTTCCATTATTTGATAAATTTCCTTTTGTTCGGCTTGTTTTTTTTAAATAATTGGTTAATTGATGGTCCCAATTTTATTATTTTTGGTGCACAAATTTGATAGTTTATCAATACTTAGGATTATCATCATCGTGTAAAATCATAGCCAACTCTATCAATAAATAGATGATTTTTGATTGCTAAGCGATAACTTTTTATTCTAAATTGACTAAAAATCTGCCAAATACATTTCTGCCTTTATACATCTTTAAGCTATACAATACTTTGATTTTCAACGAAACAGTAACACTCTTACTGTTCACATATGCGTCATAAAACTCCCAGAAGCGTTACTAAGTCAAATTAAAAATAATCTTATTTTCTCTTACTTACCGATCTCCATATAACCAATAATAACTAAGTAACATAAAATTTTCCTTCACGATATGCAATTGTGTTACGATTGTGTTGGACAATTACTTGGTAATTTTTTTTTGTATTGTTGTTGTTTGAAGAAATTTAACGGAAACTTATTTCTGGCATACAAACACTATATGTAGTGCCATGCCAAATTAAAATTGTAATTGCACAATTATAGGCTCGTGTTAATATTTATAGTTCGCTCATAATAATTTTATTTGTTAAAATAAAGAACCTATACACCTACACCTACATAATATACGATATTATACATACTCATTTTTATAAAACAATTGAAACGTATAATTAAAAGACGCCAATACGACCGAAGCGGCTAAACGTTTAATAAATCTGTAACGTTTTTTTTTCGGCTCTTTAAACACATTTTGTATGGTTCTTAATTACAATAAAGTTGAATTTTATGATCATAATTTTCTGTTGTACGAATTATTATCAAATTGGTATGCAATTAAATTATTAATGTTTATTAGTATTTAATATTTATAACTAAACAATACTACACAGTAGCCATAAATGTACGTACATATACTATAGGTACTTGCAATTCATTAATATTGTTATTTGATAATAAGTAAGTGCATATTACACTATATATTAAATAAATTGAGTCATATTATTAATTCTAATTTCAGTGGCAATTAATTACAATTAGTAATTACATTACATTTTTATTGAGCAATATTAAACCGTGACCTTAATTCTATTGTAAAAGTATTATTAGTATTAAAAGAGGTACTTTCAATCAACATAATTATATCTACTAATCATTGTAGTCTTAACTATAATACTTATGATCAGTTTAGGGGCGAATTTACAGTGGTAATTTTAATTTCTTTAAGATATTTGTGGATGTGTAGTGATAATGATGATGATTATGATGGTATTAAATACTCCAAAGTTACCGATTGTGCCATAAATGGCATTTGCTTTAATAACTCCCTTTCGACTTTACGCAGTAACTTCACTATGCCTTTAAGAAATATATCGTGTAGTTTACCACCACCACCATCAACAACGAAGAATAAACCAAAGATTTTAAACCTTAATGGACACTCTGCCATTAAATGGATGACTTCGTTTCTATCACGCCGTACTTTTTGTAGTGCTTGCCAATAGACACATTCTACTATCTATACATAATGTCTACATACAAATTTTACTAAGAAATTTTTCGCAAACGAAAAGCGAGTTATTGAAAATTATACACCTCTTGAATAGACGTGTTTGTTAAGTTTAGAATGACCCGTCCTGTAAAGATTCCTGTAATTGTAATTATGCTTAAATTATTACTTGTGTAGTAAATGGATATAGAATATTTGAGAATGATGGAAAAATGTTTAAATATTGAAATTTTAAAATATTAGAACTAGTACCACTGATGATGAGAAATGATCGCTATATGTATGTTTATCGAAATAACTAACCGAAATTAGGCGGAAATAATTTTCTTGAAATTTAGGGGAAAAAATTAACCAAGATGAAAAATGTTTTTAATTAAATTATGCTGGAATAATAGCGGTGCCGAAAAGACGTAACCATGGAACTTTTTCTTAGGTTAAATGTTAAGCTAACAAAAAAATTAGATTTACAAATACCAATGGTGATAAGGCTAATCAGACTAGAGTTAAACAGGGTTGTCATGTTAGATTAGGGTTCATATTGATATTAAATGAAAATATTTTCAATTTTTGTATTGCATTTACATTTTTTATCATATTTTAGCAAAAATCTCGACAATACAGTAACAAATGTAACAATTTAGTTAATGTAACAAATTGTATTTTATTTGTAATTTATATTTTCTTCGTAAGAAACGTATTCAATTTGGCTTGCCTTGCTCGTAATCTTAAATCACATTTAAATCTGTACAACTAAGGTCTCACCTGTTGCCATTTATTAGCATCTTTGTGTGTGCAAAAGGTTACTTTAACGTTTTTAATCAAAAAATGGTTGTTGAACTTGCCAATGATTTAAAAAAAAAATAAATTAAGCAGCGACCATTTGTTGGGACTCAATATTTGGTATAGTTACTTAATACCTTTTATTACCTATTACTATTGGAAAAGAAATTAAAACTAATTGAGCTTAAGGAAAAAATAAATTGGAAAACATAAAAGCCAGATTAAGAGCATATTGTGAAGTACCTATGTTCTTACGAATATATGCACAACATAACATATTTAGGTAATAAAAATAAAATTTACGAATTCACAAATCAAGTAGGTAAACTACAAATTTAGTAACGAATTTAACATATTACTCAGTATATGTAACAAATTGTATATTTTTCAGTGTGTAACAAATCGGCTATTTAACAAAATATGTATTAACTTTTCTAAAATCGATAATAAGCCACGATTTCGTGTACCTATTTTATGATTTTTTCCAAATATGTACCTGCACTTTAGTGCACATTCTTAACTCTTTCAGTCTGAACTAATTTCTAGTACAGTCAAAAATGGTATTTCTTGTAGGTTATAGAAAAGTATCAGTGGAAATTTGACATGAAAAAAATCGACGTACCCACTGACCTGAAAACCTTTGGTATTTCTTGTCAGTTTATGATTAATATGAGTAATATCTTAACTTGGGCATGATCAACTTACTATTCTTATGTTTAAAGCCAATTAGCCCAAATATCTTAAAAATCTATCAAAAACAATTTGTTTTTTTATCCAGATTTATTTTAAAAATCTAATAATGCTACTATTTGAAGAAGCGGCTCTCTCTCTCTCTCCGGTTACAAGATTAGTTTATATAAGGATCCAATGATCTGTTGTCATAGTCCTTTGAATCGCCAAGCCCTTTAAATCGTCAAGTCTTTTGAATTCCTAAGTCCCTTGTATTGCCAAGTTCTTTGAATTGGCAATTATTTTGAATTGCTAAGTCCTTTTGATGAAGTTCAACAGCAAGCGCGAACAGGCACATTAAGTATGGTTTCTGGTTCCAGAGTAGGGTTATCAATGTTACCAAATGACCAAATGGCTCAGTGGATTGAGTTGTTGCCTTTGGAGCGGGAGGTTCAAGTCCGACTGAGGTTAGAAACAAGAAAATGTTTTTCTCTGGTGTGTTGATTATAAAAAGTGGTCGGGTGGTTGGACTGTACTTAAAAACAGTCTAGAAATTGCATTATCTCAGAATGACAGTGCCGAAAGGGTATCAGGTGAAATGGCGAGCATCTAAAGTGCTGCATTTCCACACACACGCACACAAAGAAGATGTCTTCATATCAATGAGATAAATGTATATTCAGTGGTAACAAAACGGAGCACAATTGTGCTAATTGATAGATCAAGATAGGTCTCACCACGAAAAGAAGAAGAGAAGGACTATCATGGACGTTTCTGCGAAGGATTCAATTGAACGCGCATAGATGTTGAGATGTTGTACATATTTAGATGTATAGACTTGATTCGAAGAATTCACATGATTACAAATCTGATTAGAACAAAAATGATCCAGAGGATTAACACTTAATCGTGGTGCCAATCTTAACGCCCACTGCATATTAAATGTCTAAATTAACAAATCCTAAAGGATATTATTCACTTCATTCACACGGACATTACTAATTTATTTTACCGTCTACTGTCTACATATAGTTACTTAAGAGATTTACACATTTCCTTTAAATATGTTAATTGTCGGTATTTTATGTATAACAAATCCATGTACAAAGTATTCAAAGTGATCTCATAAATCCTTTAAATCATTTTATAAACAATACTTGATATATTGATTGGTCATGGTATTCATTCCAACATGTTTTCGAAATACTTTTATACCTTACTTAGAATTTTGACGAAATTCACCCTATACCCAAACCTATTACAATAATATTATGTACTTCTAAATCTGAAACAAATAAGTTTAAATACAAAGCGTTTTGTCTTATGTACAATTGATATGCCGGAATTTCGATTGTTTCAAGAGACTTTTGGTTTTGATATGTAAATTATATTTTGTGTAGCCTGTAGTGTTCAAGTGTCATAATATTATATGTACATCTATATCTATATAGATATATTTTATAGTCAAGTTATGTAAAATTCTGAATATGCAAATTTTTTTAGCGTTTCAATTTCGATAAAGATTTAGCATAAAACAGAACAGAGTGGAATCAGAATAGTAAGATTTAAATCCTTGCGATAAACTTTCCATTATTTTAAAATGGAAAGTACGTGAGGGCCTTTTTTGAGTATTTATCGATATTGTTTGTTACCTAAAAGTTAGCCTGCACAAGCGAGTGTATTACTATTTGGAACATTTTAGGACTAGACCCCAGACAATGAAATAGTATTTGGTACTATTAAAATCCATACAATATACTTTATTATCCACTCTATTATTTTATACATGTCCATTTATACATTCAATCCAACGGTAAGCTGCCAGTGAATACAAAAATGTGTCTAATTTCAACGCACTACAATCCATTGTAAATCTTGACGTCGTCTGTTCTTTGCCAGAGCCTTAATCGTCCAGTTAGCGTTTCTAAAGAGTATGTGCGTCCTTGGATATATGTATTATCTAACCACCTTCTTCTTTGTCCTTCCTGTGTTCTTTCAAGGACTGTATTCATTAGCTTGAACGAAACTCTGTTTCCTGAAGTATATGACCTCCTCCCATCGAAGTCGACCAATCGTTATGAATTTGACCACAACTGGCTGCTTGTACATTGCGCTATCAATTTATGATTGTTTCGGATTATCCATATTCAAGGGGCCCCAAATTGGACCGGAAATTTTCCGGACAATCCTTCGTTCAAAGATTGCACATTTGCTTTCCGTGTATTTTGGTCCCTTCATCTCAAAGGATCGCCAATTGCCACCATACTAGGAGTCGATCGGAAAATCCTTTTCTCAAGCGCACTGTGGTTCAATATACGACAACCATTTTATTTAAAATTTTAATCTGGGTTTTTTAATGTTAGAAAAAACAATTGATAGGTTTCGAAATGTGGATTTGAACAGTTGTACAATATTTCAGTGAAATAATGAAGCTAAAGGGCTAACTACCCACCATGATGCATTATGTCGATCAAAACTATAGAACGAAAAGTAAAAATTAAACTAAGATTTACAGTGATCTTAGAGGTTTCAATGAAATATTTATTAACTTGTAAGGGAAGGGGGGATGGTTTAACAGTGTGACAGGCTTCACCTGATGCAAAAAAAAAACTTTCGCTCCCATTTATTGTTTAAATATGTCGTGATGATTGTCATTTCTCCTTTTAAACGTTATTACTAAATATTTACATGAGCTCGTGCATGAATGTTTGATTATATACATTTTTTTGAGTTATGTATAAATGTAATGTAACAAAATGTATGATTTGTATAATATGGCCTTACTTTAATTAATTTTTACAACTTGATATAAGGTATACGATCAATTTAAAAATAATTTAAAAAAAAAACATTCTACAAGCAATTAGCACATACCCATTTTGGCAAAACTTGAAATGGTACACCTCTTACATCTTACATACATACGTATATGGTACATATGTAGATATATGCATAAATTTAAATAGGTAGCTGATATCTGCCTAAAAAAAAAGAAGGCAATTCAAGAAAGTTAAGAAGTAAGAAAAAAATAAATAATACCAGATTTTTATTACTATAAATGTATCTATGTGCGTGTGCATTATTTGTATACATATACGCATATATGAATGTGTATGTATATATGTAATAACTGCACTAATGGCTATGAGAAAGATCAGAATTAATTAATCTCGCAGAACATTAATTAGCGGCCGTAATTGGTCGTGCAAAATACGTTTACAACATGCGTGTACAATTTTGTGTTTCGTTGTTTGACTTTAGAGAAAATAAATAAAATACGTTAAAGAAAAACATCACACATACACCCATATATGTACGTTTATATTACATATACATATATATATATGTAAGAAAATAAAATATTAATGAATTCACCATGTTCGACCCGTTATTAATCGATGGTTAATTTGTATAATTAATCGACTCGGTAACTTTTAATTTGCTATTTCTTGTGTTGTAGAAAATGAGCCAACTTAACGACACAAAATGAATTCATAGCATTAAATGTACTTAAACATGATTATCATAATTTTCATATTTTCGCTTTATTATTTTATTTAGTGTTTTTATGTTGTTAGTGTGTTTTTTTTAATGTTGCTTTGTGTACCTACGAAGTATATTATAAATATATGTAGGTATGTAATATCTACGCAAGCTTATGTTTTGTGTGCATGATACAGAGTGATTAATTACATAACATTAAATCTGTTACTCGATAATAATTTTAGATTAATGTGTGTAATTATTTAAATGGCGTTTATTAAGTATATATACACATATATATATATATATGTATGTATATAAAATAATCTCGGAATAATTCCATTTTCATTCTAACAATATTATGGGAGATGGGTATTATTTATGATTATATCTGATGGTATACTATTAGGTAGTACTAAACATTTAACAAGATAATAGTGTATAATACCTGCCTAAATAGCATTTCTTTCTTTTCGTCAATTAACTAACATAATCTATGGAAAATAATGATTAGTAGATATTATACATCGTGTTGACACGTTTGGTTAAATTTGAATTTCCATTATTCAAATTTTTTTTTTCATTTTTATATTTTTTTATTCGCCAAAAACAAATTTTGATAAAATCGGACTTGAATGCCGTACATTTAGTTAAAGAAAAATGG
>JANSTT010022171.1:0-13937 GCA_026745375.1 Platyura marginata | reverse complement strand
TATATTTTTTTATTCGCCAAAAACAAATTTTGATAAAATCGGACTTGAATGCCGTACATTTAGTTAAAGAAAAATGGTAGCGATAAAAGTTATGTATTTGGAGGCCATGTTAGATTTCGGAATCATTTTGAAAAATAGTTAAAAATCTTAACCCATTCGTGATGATGGGTCCATATGAACGATGAACCCAATATGGGTTAAAAATGTAAAGAAATGGTTTTTCAATTTATTCTCTAACAGCTCGAAATTCGGCACGAATGGGTTAATTTTGGCATAATTTACGTTTTGGTTTATAGTTACTTGGCACATATTTCGAATGCAATTATTGATCATACGCCATTTTGTAAAATATCATTGCTTAGTGCTAAATTATTTTTTCTATGTGCAAATCCTGAAATTAATCATAGTTGAGTATATTGGTGGATTTTTATACCTGGATATTGTCCAAATGAAATTTGTAGTATAAATATGCATGTCCGTCCATCCGTGATCAAGATTCTAAACGAAATATATTCGGAATAGAAAAACATTGAATTTTCCCAAAGATTTACTTAAAGAAATTCTTAAATTCATATCTTGTAAACTAATTAACAATTGTTCAGAGTACTTTTTCTGCCACCTAGATATGCACATGTACGCACATGTACATTGAACAAATTTATGGATTTCGGGAAAACAAATTTTTACTAAGATTTTTAGACATTAATTATGTCTATAGCAGATTGTCTATTATTTACATAAATAAAATTTTTACTCGCATGCTCAAAAGTTTACTTCATTTAAAAAAAAAAAAAACCGGCATTCCCAAGGGCACAAGACACAATTTTATACAGACACTATAAATACCGTTTATCTATACCGGGCCTGATTGCAGTAACATTTTATGCATTTCTTGTTTTCATTATTTTGTTAAACCTAATTTGAAAAAATTTAGATGGAAAATTTTTATTGTGCATCTAGAATTTAATGTTATGTTTTTATTATACTGATTTAGAGTTAGAATTTAGATTCCTTCACAATCAATAAAAATAATATTCTATATGCATATTAGATATAATTAGTATTTTAATTACAACACTTTTGAATTTGTTCAATATGCTAAACAGAGCTTATTATAAAGATTTCATTTTTTTTTAAATAACATTTAAATGTTTTACGCATTAAATGTTCTCATAAAATAAAAATAAACCATAAATTATTTTTGTGTTCCCGTAATTTGCAATTTACATAAACCAACAAACCAAAAAACTTACATGACAATTTTGTTTTAACATAATTTTGAAATTCCTATTCAGACTTTTATATTAAAATTATGATAATGCTAAAGTTAAAACAAAAAAGTTTACTAATTAGATATCTTAATTAAGAAATAAAATTGAATTTCTGGAGGGACCAAAACACCTGCTGATACATATAAATGTACCTAATATATCGTAAAATCTTTAAAATTTGTTGCCGACAGTTGTATATTATCTCGAAAAGCAAAACATAAGAATGAAAAAAAAAAACAAAAAAAAAACAAAAAACAACAACAACCTTAAGAACATAATAGAATTTGATGGCAATTAATTTAAAAGAAATTTATTATTACGTCATTTGGAAAAATTGGTTTTTTTCGGTAGTGTTTTGTTGTTGTTCAGTAGGTTATATATCTTTTTTCCTAATTCTGTGTTTTGTCCATTTTTTATATTTTATTTTATTGCTTTTTTGGTCAAGAGAGGTATAACAACATTTTTTATGTATATATTAATTGTGTTCTTTTTCGTATTTGTATTCGGTTAAATATTCTAACTATCAAATATTTTAATTATTTTTTCTTAGCCAAATTATAATAAATACAATAACAATCAAAACAAATACATATGTCAAATTAATACCTCAAGTCCTCAAACAATATTTTGACAAAAGTCATGCTTGTTTGAACATAAATTGTTGTCACATGTGTTGAGGCATAACAAAATTTCAAAGCGTGTAATTAGAATCACAATTTCCATCACATATTAAAAACAGTCGTTTATTATAATTTGTTATTTTATTTCAACTATAGAAGAAAAAGAAGAAGACGAAAACAAAAAAACCGCCGTCGCTTGCATTTTATCCAATGACGTTAATTTCCTTTGAAATTGAAAAAAAAGCATGTGTTAATTAGCATGTTGGCAAAAAAAATTAAAAAATGGGACCTTTTTGTCTGTCATTCAGTCGCGTATTAAAGACTTAAAACCTTATATAGTAAATTGTAGTATAAAATATGCATACAATAGACCTGTTCTTGCTTTTATTTCTGATCTTGCTTTTATTTCAATACATTTTGTTAAAAAAAAAAAAAACCAAATTTTTCAAAGTTTTTTTCACTAATATTTTAATATCTTCAATTGGTGTTTTTTCCAAATATTTGAAAAAAACACCAATTATAGTTTCAGAGGTCACTTAAAAGGGATAGAAGATCTCATCCTCTTTATATTAAAAATCTTATTCAATATCTTCTTTATAATTCAACAGAATTTGACCAACTATAGCTTAGCTTATAATATAGTATTGTGAGATTACCTAATGATTAATGATGGCTTAGTTTAAATTTACTGTATGAAACAATTTTTTTTTGATTTTTAACTAATTTCATTTCTAATATTGCAGTGTTTCTCTTAAATTCTCCAAGACAACCCATAAGTTTTATTTTATATTCTAAAAGCTCATTAAAATTCCCTTAAAACAAATCAATTTTTTTTTTTTATTTCCAGTGCACCAGTAATTAGAGTTAAAATAGAACAAATCTTTGCTTAGGCTCCCAGTTGCTAAAATGGCCATGTACAAAACATTTTTAAAAAAGCGCTTTTTTTGATGAGTTAGAGCTTTTTTCGAAATTTTTTCACTTTTAAAAATATAAATTTTAAAAACCAAAAATCGGATTGGATACCAATATCAAAATTTTTTTTTAAATATTAAAAATTTTTTTTGGAAATTAAATTAGCTTAGAGCAACAATTTGGGAAGTACAAAGTTAATTTGTGTTTTCAGGATATTAAAATTTTTATTATTCAGGTTTATGTTTATGGAAAATCTTAAAATTGTAATTTTGATTGAACTGAAATATTCACATTTTACAATTTTCCGGCTTAGCCGTCAAGGTTATTTGGCTCACTATTTATCCCAATTAAAACGTAAAATAACCGTCGAAAGTTTTTTGTTCGAGGAGTAGCTCTCTGTTCACATTTCGAAATTTATATAGTAAGGGCCATGCACGCATTACGGTATGATTCAAAGGGACACCAAACACTAGTCCCATCAAAATCTAATTCAAATTTTTAACAGTGCTATATCTGCTTTCCCTTGATAAAGGGTCTGAAAATAATGAATACTTGTCTAGTATTCAATTAAAGCTCTTTTCAGCCTTCGGATACTGGTTATTTCGGAGAGGTGTCAATTATTTTTAGGCCACAATCTAAGAAACAATTATTATTGTATTATCAAAAAATAATTTTTTTTTTGCTAAAATAACAAAATTTTCACTTAATTTAGAAAATTCTGGAAAATTCAAGAATATTCATAAAAACAAAAGTCGAGAATTTTACAACAGAATGTCTGAATAAATTTTAATAAAACAACAATACTCCTAATTTCAGAGAAATCAAAAAAAAAAAAAATTGGCAATATTCTATCGCTAGAATAATTTCTCGGAATATATTCTCGACTCACAGCACCAATACTGCGATAACATTGAAATCTTTAAAGAAATTGGCAAACTTTAAAATATTTTCGTTAATACAAAAACTGAATCGATAACACAGCATGATACCCGTGTGCATCATTCATCTCTAAATCTCTCTATAACTAAATAAAAAAAAAAAACAAATCACACATCATTAAAATATTTCTTTACCATCAATTTTATAGAAAAACCGCTAACCAATTATTATTACCTTACAATTGCACCTGTATACGTTTGTTCTTCTGTTTCTGTTACATTTATACTTATATGTATGGATATACTAAATACCTAATTGCCACGTTATAAACTACTGTGCGCCACGAAACGATTAAAAGGTCCACTTACTTTAAGCCAGAAGCTTATTGATAAGATAACCTATTGAGTTGAAAATGTTGTTCTTTTAGTTTATAGCGGAGTGAATGTTATTTTATAAATTAGCTAGGCATATATTATCATAAACAAACTGGTTTTCGGATAAAATGAAAAACGTTTTATTGAATAATTTAGATTTATTTATACAAAGCGTGTTAAAGGCTAGGTAATTAATTGGATGTTGTTGTGTTTAAATTAAATTGATTTGAAATATTTATTGAAAATTATTCGTTTGTCAATTCTAATATAATTGGGTGTGAACAAATTGTTAGTGAAACTAGTATTACTTAAGTACCTGTGTGATTTTCTATAGTTACTTGGTTAGTTATTATACATACACTCATACAGGCAGTAACTATTAGTTTTGTAAAGTTCATTCATCGTTAAAATGATTAATTTTATCTGATTAAAATAACTTTTTTTAATTAAATCCTAATTTTCTAGTATATACTGTAGTCAATTAACATTTTATTTTGATTGTAGACTTAAATACCATTAAGTTGACAAGGAATAATATAGGTCAATATTCAGACTTTGGATATGGTGAAGAATTTTTTAAATCGATTAATTTTTGAAAGTAATTTTAAAAATAAAGACCCCTTATTAACTCGGAACATAGGCAATTTAAAAAAAAACAATTTCCATAAAATTTTGTCAAATGTTGTCCTATAAGTAAAAAATACCTTCTTCTCTCTCTTAATTATAATGATTTTACTGTACTTCTATTTTTTCAAAAATTTATTAAAAGTTTCTTAAAAAAGAATAATAACCCAATCAATATAGACTGTGGACAATAAAGTGGACAAAATCCGTGGAAACAATTTGAACAGTATCCAAATACTACTTGCATTTTATATATAAAAAAAACATTACAGAATTAATTTTCAATAAGATTATCCTAGTCAATGAAACAAATTTTATAGGCGAACATTGTTCTATAAGCGGACCTTGATTACATTTTATATCTAGACAAAATACATCACTTTTCGTTTGGGTTTATTTTTGGGTATTTTTTAGCCGAAAATCTAAGAATAAGAAACTTTATAACTTAATTTTGAAATTTGAAAATCCACAAAAAAATCTTGTCAGTCAAGAATAAATCCTCAGAAATTTCAGTGCACAAATACACATACTATACATGCATACTTATATCCGTCGATATATCTTTAGAAATAATCCATGAAAAACCAGTGGCATTTATTTGAAGAAATCTATAGAAACGATTGCCTTTTATTGCGTACGCAGATTTAAACAATAAAAAAATTCAGGGAATATAATTTAATCTAATTAATGAACGGTACAGAATTTGTAAATTTCCACTATTATCAAATATATATAATAATAATATAATATATAATAATAATATTCAACCAGAAAGTTTTTTCGCTTTTAGCGAGACATTAGTTGATTTTCTTTTCAATGGCAATTAGTCGATTATCTATGGTGGATGCTGATGTTGCATTTTAAAATTTCGATTGAATATACGAATCTAAATACATATAAATAAATAGTTTGTGTTTGTGTGTGTGGGGTGTAGCCCATTTTTTTTTTATATATATAATGACATGTTTGTAAAAAGTTTTACAAAAAATCTATTCAGACTAGAATTGTGACCTCTGCTAAAGAATTTTTCGACATCAGCATAAAAATATACTAATTTTGAATATTTTTTTCTTGTTTATTTTATATACACACACATCGATCAGTTTTTCATTAATTAAATTTATCTCAAATTTAATCGCCATAAATTACCAACCGAACTTTGCAACTCCTGCTCTATATTATTTTCCAGCTAATTTATACACACCCCTTTTCACCAACAAAAAAGAAAGAAAGAAATATAGCTATTAATTACCCAAAAAAGAAAAAAAAAAAAAAGAAAACAAAATAAGAGAAAAAAAGGGTTTAAAAGTTAAGCGATCCTTATCTTAATTTTATTTTTCAATCCACAAATTTAAAATAATGAACATCTGTGATCCCTTATTTACTGTTTCATTGTTATTTTCTTGTATAATAATAATCATTATTATGGAACGTATTTTTATATTTGTCAACATAATATTATCAACTAATCCCATGTATTCTAGCGGCTCATATAATATTCGAGCATTTCCAAGTAGCAATAACAGTAAAATTTAACTGTATGGCCTTTAGTCTTTTTGGTGCGTTTCAATTAAGTTATTGGTAATTGTATAATAAAATACACTGATGAGGATGTAAAAATAAAATAAAATTTTATTAGAGAATCTTTTTTAATAGTATGTATGTATATAATTCTGTATATACATATGTATATGTATATATATAGGTATAATCATTATATACTTACATATGACATACATGGCATCATCATCATGAAGTATTTAACAAAAAAAAAGAAAAAAAAAGAAAAAAAAAGAAAAAATTTCATGCACAAATATTTATGTAAATTAAATGAGTTTTCTCGCCCATTTAATTGTCGGGCAGTTAATTTAGTAGCACATAAATATTTATTTTCACATATGGCAACACACACACACAAACACATACATACACAAACAAACACACCGTACTATACCATTTTTCAAAGGATTTGTGCGGCTTTTTATTAATGAAGCCATTAATTAATAGCGTTGTATTCAGAATGTATCTTTTGTTTTGCTCATTAGACATGGAGTTCAGTTAATTGTCTTTGAAATTGTGTGTAGTATACGGTAAATTTTAATTGTTTGGCACAATAACGATCATTTAAAAAAGTTAATTTTGGTATCAGATTTTATTCGTTCAAGTGGGCATTGCACACAGAGTGTATGTTGCATCCGTATTAAATGGCATTTAGTTTTTATCTTTTTTGTTTTTTTTTAGTAATTAATTGCGCACAAGCACATTGCTTAAATAATAAATTCGTTTTATTTTGCCACGCGTTACATGATGGGGTTCTTTTATAACATGAAAATTTAATGGAAAAGAACATTTTTATAGAAAAATATATTTTTAGCATGCAATTTTCTTAATTATTAATTACGAAGAAAGTTTAAATAAATGCAACGCCAAAAACCAAAGTTTCTACTATAAATCAAGGTAAAATCATTTGCGAAAGTGATACTTTTACCAAAAGCATAGTAATCTAAAGAATACTATAGTAAAAATACTTTTATACTTACATTCCGTAGTAATAAATACTGTGTTTACTATGGCTTACTATTTTTTAATAAAAATCATAGTAAATACACCAGAACAGTAATAGTATTTTTACCATGAGTTACTACCAAAATAGTAAAATTTTAAGTTTCACCATAAATTATTACTATGGCTTACTGTTTTTAACACAAATCATGATTCGCTCTGCGGTAATTTCTCTATGAATGTAGTAATTTTTAGTTACTTTTGATAATTATGACAGTCTTCTTCTTCACAAATCATATAAATTATGTCAGCATTTTATTATTTTACCACAAACATAAATGATTTGATTATTTTACCAGAATAGGCATAACATTAAAAAGTTCTTGGTAAAAAGATTTCTCTATGTGTACATTTTTTTGAAAAGCAATTTGTAATCGATTATAATATACATACATATAGTTAATTGCTTACTTTCTTGCTTTAATTGAGCGTAGACTCTAGCAACACTGGAAATTCTGGCCATTTTATTTACTCTGGAAACATTGTGTAAGACGATAGTCGATTTTAAGCTGTCGAGGGGATTAGTTTAAGTGAAGTATCAACATAAAGTCGATTTAATTGTGACAATAATCAATGAAATCTACATAATAGTTTTAAATGTGATAAATACTGGATTAATATTGATTTCATTACCGACATATGGAGAAAATCTAAAGAAAAAATTACATATGTGCTCTTAAAAAATTAGAATAATAAAAATTTGCATTACGAATTGAAATTTAAAATGTTTTGCCAAAATTAATTAAATTAAAACATTTAGTGTGCAAATTTCATATGGTGGTTCTGTGTGTGTAAAATAAAGCCAACTTAAATAAGATATACAATCAACTTATAATGCAGTTTTGGAAAAAATTTGACCTTGAAAATAATAAATACTAAGTAAAGTATATTTGTCAAATTCATTGACGTGCCCAGTTACTATTCTTTGTATGTTCGGATGAGAATTGAGAATTAAGAATTTAGATAAGAACATCACTTCAAATGACAACATGAAAAAGATTGTTCACTAAAAATTAAATGAACTAAGAAATACATTAATTATATTTTATTTCACTTATTGTTTAATTAGCAGAGTGTTCTCTGCACACCTAGGACCTTCGGTGTGCACCCCAATGCTCAGATTCCATTAAATAATATGTATTTCCAAAGACAGTTTGAATTTTAGAAATCGATAACGACTGACGAATAAAAAATTCCTTGATAATTTTCTGATCACGTCCTAGTAATTTCAAAAATGAATAAAATTTGTTAACATTTGTAGGGTAATTCCGTATTTCTGGGACAAATTCACAGGAAAAAATTTAATTTGTTGTCTAGTCACATTTTCAACTAATTACTTTATCTAGTCTTTTGGTCTTATCTCTAATTAAACATTTTAATCTTAAACTTTAGCTTAAGTACAAAAAGGTTCGAATTTAGTTATGAATTAGTGTTTTCCAATATTCTTGTTTATATATAAATTGACCAAATTAAAAGAAATAAAAAAAAAATGTTACTCTTAGGTCTGTTTCTAAGAAATAAATTTCCTTATCGTCCCCTCTCTCTCTATATTCGAAATACCAAAATAAAATCCTACAAATTAAAATATCATGACAAAATGATCAAAATATTTAAAACAAACATTTTATTTACTTAATTAATTAACATCCCATTGAACTTTCAATAAATCTTTCAGTATTTTGTGAATCATCCCATACTACGGTGTATTATAGGCAGCATCTCGTACAATAAAATAAACGGCCATTAGACATCAAAGACATTTTGCCAAGCACTTTTCGTGTTTAACATTGCAGAAATACCATATTCAGATTCTGCAAAACTTGACAACGGGCATATATATATATATATATATATATATATATATATATACATAGGATATTTGCGACATGAAATGCGAATGAAATAAAAAAATGCGTAGTTTAAGCAAATTGGACGATTTGGTGAAATAATTTTGTGTTTTTTTTTCTTTTTCTTTTTCTTTTCTTATATAGCTATTTGAGTGACAAATGAATTAGTTATTTATTGGATACTAAAACCTTTAATGTGGTAATTAACTTTAGTTGGCTAACGATTTGTATGTTATTTGATATAGTAAATTATTTATAGTCAATAATAGTGAATGTACAAACGTCAGATATAGATCTATTATATGTACGTTGGGCAATTAAATTCATTTAATTAAAAAAAAAAAAAATATAGTCCCACCACAATTCATTCATTAGATTTCCATTTATTATATTGCCATATATGGACATCACCGTGTATGTGTATGTTTGTTTTACTAAATACGTCATTTGAATACACCTTGTCTTCGGTGGGCATGCGTATTGAAGTATTTTAGGAAAAATATAGTTAAATCTTTTAAAAAAAATCCCTAACAACCATCGATACCAATTAATAGACTACAATAATCGGCTTATTCCATATGGTAATTTAACCCATGTAGAGCGGACTATTTAAAAAAAAAACTCATTTTTATGGTAGAAAACTTAGATTATATACACAGGAAGTAACAAATGACAAAAAAGTACGATTCATTTAAAAAGTGCAAGCTGAAAAATGGCCGCCATTATTTCGCTTAAGAGAGAATGTTGTCTAGAGGCAGGAGAACATTTTTATTGGGTGAATTATATGCATTACAATCAATCCATGTTTTATCATGACCGTTTTTTGAAAAAGCGACACCATTTTGAACTTTTTTACTATATAAAGATGTACTTTCTCAATATATAAAAATGTCTTTATATTTTTAATTTACAGCATTTTTTACTAAATCAATTTTTTGGAAAAAGTTAACCCTTTGTGGTCCAAAAAACATGAAAGAGTAGGCAAACCAACAAAATTTTCAATAACCTTCTTACTTTTATTTGAATTTTATTGTGAATGTTTTTTGTAAATTTGTTATTTATAGAAAACGTTAACCTGTTAGGGTCTAAAAGGGTTAATTTTTAAAAATATGCACCAGGAACATAATTTAAATTTGTTTTTTTTGGTTAACCCTTTTATGTCAAAATTTAACCAGTAGGTCAAGTGTGCGTAGTAAATAGCAATATTACTATTAATAGCAATTTTATTTGTATAAAAATTTCTTTATTTGTATAAGTAGGCTTTCTATTTTTTTTTATTATAAAAATATTTTTAAAATCAATAAACTGAACATCACAATATGGATGTTGTTTTAGCACACTTTGCAAGCTTTTAACGCGTATTGTAATTTCTTAAAGTTCAAAGCTGTCAAAATAACTATACCTCGCGATCAATAGTTATTTAAAAATATTCAAGTTGCTATTTTTTTTTGTATATTAATATTTTACAGTGGTAAGTATCGCAAGTTAAAAATTAAAGCTTTTTAAACAAATTAGTACATGCTAATACATTAACGAGAAATAGCAACTATTGCTATCCACACAGATTTGACCTAAGTACAGATCATTTAGTACTTTAACCTTACATATCTTTATATGAATTTAGCTTTAGTCGCCCGCTATGATTTGCTGATTTGTAATAGTGATTCCAATCAAAATCGTACTTTTCTTATTTCTTATACCACAATGTTAGAAAATATGTATCAATACTACTATTATGGTAAAATATTTTTTTTTTAATTGTTGGTATTTACTTTTTCCCGTACATTTTTTTTAAAATAATGTTTACTATAAAGAAATATTCCGTCTGCAATATATAGTTTTAAATCTGATGATCTGATTAAATTTCCTTGACAGCCTAATAGGCATAAGTGAAAAGAGAAATCTGACATCAGCAATATTTAAGTAAAATCAAGTCTTCCAATAATGGTAGAAATAGTTTCAATATTAATTAGTTATATTTAACGTCGACCAAATATGTAAAAGTACAATGTACAATTTGTTTAACTTTGTAGACAAATAAAAGCGCATACATATATTGTAGTTAGGTACATCTAGGTACATCTTATTGATTGCAAAAAGAAAAACAAAAAAAACAAAAAATAGAAAAAAAACTTTATATACGATTGAATAACTAATTTATTGGCTGCATTTCACACATTTGTATAATGCCTGGTAGCTTGACATTCCAATTCCAAAAGGAATTTAAATAAAATTCTTTAGACACTTAACTAGATGCATAAGTATAAATGCAATATGAATATCCAACGGCAGCACACTGGTTTATATATAGAGATAGATAAAGTTGCTTGTTTTCATAGTAAATAAGGTGTTAATATGCGATTTTACTTGCAAATATATATATTGGGACAATCAGTTGCCGATACAAAATGTTCATTTTATAATTTAATTACGGTTATTTGACATATTCAATTAAAAACTAGGAAGCACTTTATGTTCATGTTAAGATTAAGCATTAAGATAATAATATTAAATTTACCCGTATGCACATAATTTACTAAATAAATACCAGGCAAATTTCGATTTTGACATTTGTCATTTGTAGCAATTGTACGAATTTCGTAAAGGACTAAAAAAGTTTTTGTTAAATTAAATGAGTGTAGAAATATTTTTTTTTTATTTTAAATATATTATTGTATATATTACCGAAGTGCATGTAATTACATGTACAACTATAGTTATATTTAATATCAAATAAATTAACAGATTAAAGTAAAAAGTAAAAATTGTCCTTTTATTTTTAATAACCAACGAATTCGTGTTTTAAATAGAAATTTGCCTATATTGAGTAATCATCGCACCTCCAGTACAATAGTGGGACATTTCAAAAAAGTAAATTTCTGAGTTAATAATGAATGCTAAGTTAAAAATAATCAAATTAGCTTTAAAATGAGGTGTTTTTAACTTAAAAAATGATGATATTTTTTCTAATTTTTCAATTATTTTCTTCACATTTTAATTTATTTCCAAATTTCAATGTTATATCGAGACATTTCGTATTTAATGTAAAAAATGTGTGAAAATGGTAATTTTAAAATAATTTTTAATGGGTGGTCCTATAAGCGTTAAAAATGGTTACCCCCTATTATGCAGCCACAAATAATTGAAACTATTTTGTTAATTTAATTTTTTCAATATTCAGTAATAGAAAAACCGGGAAAACTCGAAAAAAATCGAGAGTATTTAAATAAAACCGATACAAATTTAGCTTCCTACTTTATTTCTTGCAATTTTAAGTTTTAAGGGGGGAAACGCAAAATTGATAACAATTAACGATTTTTCCGAAAAATGCTCATCAAAATCGGAAAAATATTCATCATAATCAAATAATAATGCATTTCCGGTTTTTTTTTCTCTACTTTTACCAATGTATAGGTCAGAATGATAGATAAGGGTATTTTTGAATCTTTCTGTTTTTCTGTAGTCATACTTTTTTTGTTTGAGTTTGATATATAATTTACTTTACTCCTCCACTAATCTAGCTAAAAGTCTAGCTAATGGTAATTTGATGTTGTAACTAAGGTGAGGCAAAACAAAAAAAACACCTAAGCATTGTTAAAAAACAGTCGCTAGAAGCAAAAAATCTTTCAAGCAGGCAAATTAGTGTATTTTATGTCTATTATGAATATTCATATACTTAGATGAAAAAATTTTGTACTTACGTTTGACGCTCTTGGTTTCAAATCCCTTAACGCACTAATTAAAAATCAAAAACAGGTTGTTTTTTCGACAATTTTTTTATTCTTTATTTTTATTGTACATAACAAAACATTAACTAGTCTTTTTCGAAAATTGCAACAACGAAAAAACAGTTGAAAAACGGCATATACCGTAGAGTGCCGAACAGAATACCACTGGTATGTATACTAAATATTAGGTAAAATTTGCCAAATAGTATACCATGGGTATACCTACTATTTGAAACAAATCTCAAAATACCGCCATGTTGTCAAATATACAAAGTTTTTTGGTTAGTTAAAGATTTTACTACTTTGACAAACTGTCAAACGACAACACTAAGTATCAAATACAAAGTGTCGAATCATTTTTTTCATATATATTTTGTATTGTAGAGTGCCGGATAGTATACCCGTATACCCCTTCAAATAGGGTACCCTAGTGTACTATTTGGATTTGTATAACAGGGTTAAAAAGTAACATTTCCCATATAGTGTACCTACCATGGTATTATAATCGGCACTGTACGGTATTTATATTCGGTTGATATCAATGCGTGAAAACAAAATTCCATTTGCAGTACTTTACTCTGGGTACGCGGAAAACATTTAATTTCTCAAAATAGAGTTGAGTACATTAAAGGGTTAATAAAAAAAGAAAAAATAATACAAATTTTACCAAAATATTTATATTAAAATCACTAAGAAATTAATTTCGGATTTTTTTTTTTTTAATTTAATTATAATTTACGATAATTATTAACAAAGTCATTTTCACCTACCTTTCAACACACCATAGCTCATAATATAATTTTAAAATATCCGTCTGTTATTAATTAACTCATCATTTTCCGTTAAAGATTAATTATCCGAACACAAATGTATGTTTATTTACGTCTAAAAGTATAACATACCATTTAACACAATTAAAAATATGATTTATAGCAAATATAAATGTTAAAGTTAAAAAGAAAACATTAATTATATGGAATACTAACCGCATAGTTAGTAAGCTATTAATAAGTGTCTATAATGATATTAAAGAAAAAAAAATTGTGTTTCTCTCCTGTTTGACATACATTTAACTTCAGAACTTGTACGATTAATGAAGTAAAATACGAAGTAACAAATA
>JANSTT010022160.1:0-42913 GCA_026745375.1 Platyura marginata | reverse complement strand
TTGTATGTATTTATTAATAGATGATGCTCTATGGGCAAAATATATGCTTTGATGGCTTTGATTTCGTCTGAATCTTGAAATATGTTGATGTATACGAAAAGCTTGAAAAATAAAAATCAAAGAGAATATTTAGTAAAGCAAACAGCCAAGAAATAGTACTAATGAGAGTTGGATGAGATTTTCATTTAAATGTTTCTTTTACATCTAAATATGAATAACTAACGTACCTATATAACGACACATCATACCTTGTCTATTGAAAATGATATTGTAACACTAAGTAATAAGAAAAAAAGAAAAGATATGTTGATTTATGTAAGTAGGAAATTCTTATTTTTTTCATGGACTGTAAATAAGGTTCTTGGGACTTTTTACAATTTTATATATACTTTATGGTCCTGATTGAATGCTCTATAAAAATGTCTCTAAAATTGGCAGAATGTTAACTATACACACACATACATATATGTATGTATATGAAGACCATTTTTAACCCCATAGTGCGGTAATTTTAAAAAGGTTGCACATGCACATAACAGATTTAGTCTTTCGATTTGAGGATTCTTTTGCTGTCAGACAAAAACTTCTACCATTGAGTCGATTGAGCCGTCATTTGCTCTTCATAACTTTTTTTCGTGATTTTTTATAGAAACCATTCATTTACTCGAAAGGTAGTCGGAATGTAGAAAAAATTAATATGGTAACAATTATAGAGAATACAAAAATGAAGATTTCATTCATAGACCAAAAAGTTGTACAACCTACCATTATGGCGCTGCAATCAATTTTATTGAATTTCTAGGGTTTTTAATCATTTACTCGAAAAGTATTTAGATTACGGAAAAAATGAATATTTTAAAAATGATAGAGAATAAAATAATAAAGATTCCGAATAGACTAAAAAGTTCTACGATCTACCATTATGGCGTTATAATCAGTTATATGTCATTTCTAGTGTTTTTAATCATTTACTTATGTACGTACATATATATTCAATTTACTCAATAATCATTTGTTGTATAGACTCTGACAAAGTCGTAGATAATAAACAAGTACTTTTACGGGTATATTATAATCTGCGTACCCAATTATTTCTTCTTTACTGGTTTTATTAATAAAAGGCGGCTATAGCCGTCATTCGCATATACATCAACAAAAATTTACGGCAACGTGTTAAGAATACTTTCTTTTCGAGCTTCTTTCACTCCTTGGACGTCGTTATGTTATAAGACGGCTTTAGTATGTGTATCACCTTGCACTTATATAGATACTGCAGGAATTAGAAAATATTTAATGTGTAAATTTTATATTCCATGTTTCTGCTTCGTATAACGTATATTTTTCTAAAAAAAAGAAAATGCATTTTATAGTAAAATGAAAATAAGAAAAAAAACTTCTCAAGCAGATAACATTCTATATGCTTACATTATATTCAAAATAAAAAGGAAATCTTTTTGAATTTTAAATGTTTGTTGCAATTTTCTCATCTTTTAACTTCTAAACGCCTCATGGCAATATACTTATCAGGAATAATGTAATATCAGAAGTTTTAGTTTTGTTGGTGAATGTGTATTGTAAAATATTTACGTAAAATGTATAAACTGACACTCTAAAGAAAGTAACAGACATATTTCTAGGAGATTGAATTGAAATACGAGTATGTTGCAGAAATGTCGATATTGATGATATATCGGATCACAAATACAATAGATATATGTAAGTTTCGAAATAACGGATGTTTGTCAAAATGTTTCATTTAGTCTGGTACCACTGATGATGCAAAAAATAAATTAATCGATATTTTAATATAAGTAAAAGAAAATAATTGTTGTTGGCAGAGAAATTTTTACAATCGATTTTCTTTTTCATTCTTAATCATTTTTATTACAAGCTCTAGAAAATCTAAATTTTTTGGATATTCTTATATCCGAATTTTATCTGAAATAGACGGCACGAGAGAATAAATGAATCCGCTCCAAAAAGAGACTTTAAACAAAGTCTGTTAGAATTATTTAACAATTAAATTTTCATGTTTTAGTTAGGCATAATGTAAGGAAATTTTTTTGAAAATGAGAAGGAGCAACATTTATGTATATTTATATCTATAAATTGATTATTTCTTTTCAACAGCGGACTCATACCAATATTTGAACCTGTTTTTCATCATTTTTAATTTTTAAGTATTCGATTGATTTGATTATTTAATTATAATTATAATATAATTCAAATGCATGTCTATATAAGTTTATCCCTGGAGAGAGTATGTTCAGTTTCAACTTTATATACAGTAGTAAGTACATATATAAATGCAAACCATTTTGCGAAAATGATTAACTTTATGATATTTTCATCATTTAATATTGCTTTTGATATTATTAATTTCTACGCAAAAGTTCGTCTATATCAACAAGTTAAATTTCAATTTCTCTAAATATGTGTTTTCCAAAATGTACACACAAGTAGTAGCGAACGTATGAAAATATACTGATATTTTCTCTATATATATATATGTATGTTCTCAGCATGTTCGTGTGCCATCATTTATTATAATATGTATAGATGATGTGTGATGATAATCATGTAGAAATTTTCTTCTTTCGAACAAAATTGTATAAGCATTTAGTGACTACTCGCTACATTATACCTACACATATACATATATACATATGTGAAGTACATTTATAGAGAAATTTCAGAAAGCTTTGTACTAATTCAGTTTTCATATAATATTTGCCATATATTTAATCCATTCAAATTTCATATTGCTTTTAAAAGATACACAGAAAATGGTAAATATGCAATGTACCAAACTAACATACTCATTGTTTGACTTTATAGAAACAAGGAAAATTTCGCGCTTTGAATGTATTTTCTTCGCCTAATATATTACATATGTAATGTATCAACTATAACTTGGATGGCAAAATAATAATTACGTTTTAATATTAATAAATATATGTATGTACTTAAGAACTATGTATATTATATGTGTATGTAGGTACTATACCTCTAAAAAGTGAATGGCTAATGTTTGACCATTTACGTACACGGTGGTCACCATAATATTTAAAACATGAACAAAACACCACAATTTATTCCAGCTCCTGACTGTTGAAAGTTGAATGTAGAGATGTAGATGTTATAATGAAACTAATTCCATATCAGCTTATTATTACTCTATCCTCATTACAAATTTTTTATAAAATATTAATTTTCCCCTCATAAATGAAGAATTTTATCAAGAAACAAACACTTAAAACTATACGGCTTTATCTATAAATATTTCTTCCTTATCTGCAGTCCAGTAAAATTTTTCCCTTCACTTTCTGTTTGATATATCATTAAACCTGTCTGAACTTAGGTGATTCAATTATGGGGATGCGCCAAACCAATAAATTATCATGAAAATGCAAACCAATCATAATAAGAGTCTGACAGTAATAACAAACACCTACGGATACGTTACGAATGATAAGATCCATCGTGACACAATTATCGATGAAATCCATAGCCAAACTTGAGCAGAAGTTATAAGGTTATAACACACACAAATGTGAAAGCCTCTCGACTTTTGGAGACTGAAAATGATACACACGAGTCTTAAAAACGAATCAAACCGCATAGAATTTAACTTTAAGAGCAATGAGCTCAACCAATTAAATCCAACTCGTTTACATAAAAGAATATACAGTAGGCCGGTGCGTTTTGAAATTTTTTTTCCTGGTATCGCTATAGTGCCGAAAAGTTGTGAAAAGTGAAAAAAATATAGGTAAAATTTTTTTTTTTTTGACTTTATCTTCTGGTCCCACTTTTGCGATGAAGTTTTCAAAATTTCATATTTTTTGCAAAAAATCAGTTTCTTTGAACGGTTGCCGCCAGGTGGAAGGGTTTAGAGGGTTACCTCCAAAGTATCTGCACTTTTTCACAACTTTTCCGCACTATAGCGATGTCTGGAAAAAAAATTTGCATTTTCCATACAAGCAGCGCACCGGCCTAATATACAGGTATCCCTCCTATATCACGGTAGATAGGTTTCAACATAATTACGTGTTGTACGAAACCGTGTTGACTAAGAGCATGTATATACATTTTTGCAATTTTCTTATCGTGTTGAAGTGAAATCGTGCTATAGTTTACCGTGTTATACGAGAATTCCGACAATTTTCTTTTCATGTTAGAGTGAAATCGTGTTGTAAAAGGGTTACCAGTATATTGAAATGAATTGTATTTAACCTACATATATGGTATAACAGGTGGTCTATATAGTCACAAAGCACCGAGATCTTTTAAGATTTGTACTATTGTATTGTACTATTATTATAAGATAAGATTCTATTAATTATATCCCTATCTTGAACAATTTTTGCCTTAGATTTAGTCCGGCTCACCGTAAACGAAATGTGGAAGGTGCATTTAATAGAATAGAAATTGCCCCTTTGACCAAATACAGATCAGAAATTTTGAGCTTGCAACAAAAAATATTGACGGGTGATTTATGCAAGAGACATCCAAGACTGATTTTATACTTTTTGGAAATATTCCTAAGAACGGATTTTCTTTGTTTAAATAACTTACTTCATGATTCATGTCAAAACTACCAATCCTAGTAAATTGCTTATTATTCAACTAACAAAATAAGAACGCCACTCTAATATTGTAAGGCTATAAGTGAACTACTTACTTATAGTATACGTATAGGGGTATAGGTATAAATAAATAATAGAAAATAATAATAATCCATCAACAGTGCTGTAATATATTGAATTCAGGAAAAAACAATTTATTTTATGACCCTTGTTGAATGCACAATAAAAAAAATGTTTTAGTTTTCCTTTACTTTCCCATATGTCTTTATTATCTTTTTATATCAATCGGACAATTGGACCATAACTCAAATGATCAATCATCAATCATCACGAAACCAGTAGCTAACTATGTATGTATGATGGGAAGGTAAAATTATTTTTATCCGAAAAATGAAATAAAAATAATTCTCTGGCGAGCAAGCAAAACGTTAACGTTGCTAACTTATTTATATGCAATTGGATATAAAAGTTCGTCATGAACGAGATAAATAAATGAATGGTGTGCGTGAGAGAAGATGTAGAGCTAATTAATGGAAATTTATAAGAAGCTAATTGATAATTGGTTTCAATAATAATTCTAATTATTTTAATAGATGAGAATTGGTCATTTCTGATCGATCTATTGTCCGACTCTGTCTGTTTACTATACATATATTATAACTACCCATATCGATCCTGTCACTTACAATTACATCCATTCTATATCTATACTGACCATTTTATCTTCTATATTACAATCAAACTAACTTGGATATGATTATCCGAATCATTAAGTTGTATCATGTCTTTTTCTTATTGTGCGTTTATTTCTTATTTGGAACATGGTCCTTTGAGCCGGATATGAACTAGCAACCTATAGATGTACAGTCCATCAGATACATCACGGATCAGGAACACTTTCAGAGAGCAAATTTTCAAATTTCGGATATCTACATGATATCATTTAATTAAATGAAAGATTAATTTATTATTCAAGAAAGTCTTAGCTAGAACTTACAATATCATGGCGGTTTTTCTACAGAAAACATGGAAGAAATGTTTTCTGATCGACATTATTACGCTTATCTTCTATTCTTTTTTTTTCGAATGGCGCTACAGGCTAGATCAGCTCACGTCCTTAGTATAGTATGTCCGTCTCATGACCAGCCCATTGTATCTCTTTTAACCTAAAGAAGGTTAACACTTTCTGGGCGTCTTACAAAATATATAGCTCATGATTATACTGTATGCCCTGCTGACCGTTCTGGTCTACGGGCCTAAATATTCTCCATAAAATCTTGCTTTCAATTCTTCCATCTTCTATTCTTCTCTTCTTCTTCTTTTTGGTGGGGAGACCTACATATCTTGGCTACCAATTCAATCCACTGAGCTATTTGCTCGGTCTATTCTTCTATTATTTGGTAATCGACAGTTTTGGCGCTTTTTGAACAAATGCTAATGGTAGTATTTGAAGGAATCTTTTATTTGGGCTGAAAGATATATCCGGTCTTTATCACTTTTCTTGGTGTTCAAATATTAGCCTATGCTATAAATCTAATAGATGCTAAGAGTTAGAGTTTACGGATCACATAAAGATCGACATGTTAGCAATAGATATACATAGATCACCAATTGGATAGACAAAAAGATTAAAGGACACGCATACAGATTATGTAGATGCCAGCTAACTAACAAATTAGCAATACATAAATGCAGTAGCAAAATATTTCAATAATTAATCTGAGTTTGTTTTAAAACCACTTCAATTAAAGATTCCATTCATACTGTGATTCGATTGTGGCTTCTTAAACTAATGAACCCTGGTTTGCATACTGAACTCTCTGACTATTTCCTCTCTATCTATCCATTTGAATTTGATTTAGATACCAAACACAAATGGATGACGCAAATGTTGTCTTTGGCAATAGATTTAACTTCAACAGAATTTATATCTATATCTTCAATTTATATATATACATATGTATGTATATATAGATTGGATTTGACTAATGTGAATCTATCGCCAGCCAAGAATCAAACCATCTAACCCACTAATTATACAAATACCAGCCATTGATTACATACGAATTGCAAAACGAAACTAATCTGAGTTTAACTAAACTGTCGGTTTCTGATCAAAGGGGTTGTATTTAATTGTTTGACACCATAATACAACCCTATATAATTCTGTACATATATATAGAAAGACGATGTGACTGAATATAATACACGGTAAATATAGTATACATTATTATACATATATATTACATTTACGTATATATTTTGTTGGAATTTCTGTTTTTATGCCAAAACGATTGATGTGACATAAAGTACACGGTAAAGAATGGGTTGCAGAGGAAAGAACAGTAAAAAGAGGGTAGATAACATTTTGCAAAACATTGGTATGCGAATGACAGTTGATCTAAATAAATTGCTTTGTATACATGTATGTCACACTATATCTATGTATATATTTTACTATATACAGAAAATCTCAAAATGACATGTTCATGATAATTTACAACTCATACAAAATTGTAAATAATCGGTAAAAAAAAAATGAAAAAAAAAATCTAACTAACTCTAACTAGTCAAATCTTATACGTTAAATACGTAAGACAACTGCTTAAAAATATATTTTCAATTTCAATGATAAGACGTGTATAGACGTCAACAAATTTTCCCTATTGCTCTCTAGCATTTCATTTACTTGTTTAGTTTAACAATACCACATTGTAACTACGTCTGGATTGATTAGATTTTATAGTATTTAGTGTACTAGTATTTAGTGTATTAGTTGTTTGCAAATATTTCGTTAAAACTAAAAAGATGAAATTTCGGAACTACCTAAAAAGACGAAATGTGGTCAAATTGTGACCGCATTTTGGTTTGTGGAAAAATGAATGTTTTTTCATTGAATTAAATGAGGATAGTTTTTAAATAGACCCTAATAAAAATATTAAGAGTAAAACAAATGGAAATAATAGAGGAGACTGGGTAAAATGTATAAAAATATTATTAAATGGAACAAATTTCCAGATTAAACAATAATATTTACTTATTAGTTTTTTATAGTAGGGTATTAATAAAAAAAGGTTTATAAAGTGGATTAAATTTAATATTTCATTTTCTCAAACAAAATCATTTTATTAACAAAATTTTTTTAATTGAGTTCAGAAAAAATTAAAAAATAAATTAAAAAAAAAAAAAACAATCTCTCCAGACTTTATTTCCAAAGAAATGGTCTGTTTTTGTTTGAAAGAGCATTTGTCTAATAAGCTGCCTTAATTGGAATTTCTCTAATCAAACAATAATGAATAGTCATTTTCGTAAAAAGAAATTGTGATTCGATATTAGACACAAATTCGGATTATTAAAATTTTCTAAAAATTAAGATAAGTGACAAAATTTCAGGTCCCAATCTATCGTGTTAAACGCACCTACATTATTTGTTTTTGCCTACAAAAATTTACTATCATAGTTTTTTGTTAGCAAATTATGAATTTTGTGGTTAAGTATAATTAGATTTATCTGTTTTTCCTAATTGCCCGAATTATAATAAATAAATTAATTAAACAACAGAATATCTCACTATAAATAATCATGGACGTGTATACACGTCAACTATCCGCTAATGTATTAATCGAGTTATATTGTATACCTAAAACTAATTTGGTTGGCAAGATAATGTCTTCAATTTACGAATCTTAAGGTTTTCATACTCTTCTTCATGCTCACGACCTATTCCTCTTACTCATTAGGGACGTTCAATAGTTTTGATGTTCATTTACTTTTGTCCAAAAATTTCCACTGAACCGACCTCAACTTCTGTTTCCGCTTTGGATAATCCTGTTTCATTTACTTCTTTCAATTTGCACTGTACTTAATCTCACAAATCAAATGATTGCTGTTAATAATTGTCGCTAGACATTCACTACAAAAGTGGCGCCCACTGTGGGGCTTAAATGTTCTGTAACTGAACAAATCGAACAGGAAAATAATAGGTCTCGGTCTCGACACCTGTCAGTCATAATTTACATATTTACATATATATCAATATGAAGTTCATCTCTTTCCAAAAGATTCGATATTTCATCTAAGCAAAGTTCAAAGTAAGCGTAATAATACATGTGACTTGTGTATCTACAAATAATATTAACAAAATCAAAATTACTGTTCAAGTATGGAAAATTTGAAGTCTCTCAAACCGGATGCTTACTGGTAACATTTCCAAACATAATAAATATGTATAAATTTTGTATTTGGGAATTTCTTCATCTACATATTATATTTTGGCAGACTGACAGATCATAAATTTATTTTGCAAGACATCACTAAAAAGCTGGCAAATATTCCTGTTTCCGATAACCGTTTGACGTCATATTGAATTCGGGGAAATTTTCTGTCAACTTTGTATACATGATGATGATGATGATGATAATGATTATAATACGCTTCAGTTGCTTTGTAGCGACATAACTTCTTGTTTGTGATTTTTGATTCTTCTCTGGCGCTTTAAAATGTATCGCAACAAGACAATACCAAAAATATTTCTTGAATTATGACTTTAACCCCTTTTGCATGATGTTCATGATGTAGGTTTTAGGTGGGGGATTTTATATGGGATGTTTGTATGTTGTATATATCCTTTTTAGTGTCTTTATCATAATATGTACCATATCTGAAAAAAGTTTATTATATTTGAGTGAGTTTTTATATCTCAAACTTTTTTTCTTCCTCTCTGCTCTCTACATATGTATATATATATATATATATATATATATATATGTACTATATATGGTGAATAGTGTAAAAGAACAGAAATCCAACTATGCCCATGGCACTGAAGATGAATATCTCACGAACGACACGGTGCAATTATTTATTGTCTTTATTTGATAGCTTCTATATAGACTCCCACGAGATCATGACATGACAATGTGCTTCAGGCCATAAAACTGGTAAAAATATATCTACTGGACCTTAGCAAAAAAAAGAAAAAAAAATGATTGCGATACGACTGAATAAAATATTATCTATACATACAAGGAAAGGCCGGAAAAATATAAACATTTTCTATACTTATATGTATGACCGGGAAAACTCCAACTCTATATATGTATGGCTGTGTGTGGGATATGTTTTATTTATATATTTTCAATATAGTATCCAATGAATTGTTTATAGTAATTAATGACGTTCATTAATCTAATCAGACCGTCTAATTTTTCTTTGACTTTGGTAATTTTTCTTGATTTCATCATCTCACCCATACCATCCCAAACACTACCACCCCAACCATCCACATTTTGCCAATTTTCATTAGATATGTGTATAATATACTAGAGAAGACATTTTCCGCCGAACCCAGAATTGAATGATATGGAGGCAAAGAAACTATAAGGCTAAAATTGAATAATAGAATAGAATAACAATAAATTCATTGTGGAAATGTCTTAAGGGTTGTTTTGTATTCAATTGACGGACAAATAGTAAATGGGTGGACATATGTTGTCAAAATTGATGAGGTTTTTGGTCTCCAATGTGATATACAAACACATTTGATTATAAATGGTTTTGTTTGTGTATTATACATATAAATGACAGAGGAAATAGAATTTTTTTTTCTTTGTGGGGGAAATGGGTATATAATGTGAAAATATCAATATGTTGAGAAGGTCGTTTGTATAATTTGTGTCCCCAAATAGGCCATCCAAGAGAAATGTATGGTTTTTTGATTTAAGCTACTATGTACGTACATATAAAAGGAATTAATTTTTTGAGTCTCTCATAGTATTCAAATAAAGTTTTGTCTTAATATTCACCCCTTCGCCGATGAACTCTTATTCAAGTACAAAAGGCCGACCCAGGGTTGTTAAAGTAACAGTTTTTTTCGAATTTGTTACTAAATTTTGGTAACGAACTATAATAAATAAAATAAATAAAACAAATGTAAGAAATGTAACAAATATAACAAATTAATACTATTCCATCCAATTTAGTTTGATAGAGACATGAAATAACCCCATCACAATACTTATTCAGAATTGTTCTGAATTATTTCAGAATGGAGAATTGGCGTTAACCATTTGGTTGAAAAGTAGGCACCAATTTTAGTAACAAATACATGTAGCAAATGTAACTTGATTGTCTGCGTGTGTTAATATTAACAAATTAGGTATTTTATCGATCATTTGTTACTTTAACAACCCCGGTCCTACCCCCCATGAACTACTTAATTTTTCAGCTTAATTTTTAACTTATCGGTTTTGCAAGTTTTTTTTTTCAAAAAAATGCTTCTTGCAATATTTGCTCAATTAAAAATATTTTCTTCAAATTTAGCTCAACAACATAAGAAGAGACTATCAATTTGAGTAAATTTGTAAAAAAAAGTACAAAGACTCTAGGTCATTTTCTGTAAAACCGATAATTTGACTTATTCAAAATTATACGAAATGGAATTTTCATCTTAAGGAATTTTCATTTGTAAAACTGATGAAAAGCAAGAATTATGTACTAAAAAATAGTACTAAAAGATAGTACTAATAAAAAGACTAAAAAAAGGATTGAAAAATAGGACTTAAAAATAGTACAATAGTACTATTTTTAAGTCCTATTTTTCAATCCTTTTTTTAGTATAAAAAATAAATAAATAGTATAAATAGGACTAACAAAGGAACAAAGAAATAGAACTAACAAATAAAACTAAAAAATAGGACTAAAAAATAGTTCTAAAAAATAGAAGTAAAAAAAAGAAAAAAAGGACTAAAAAATTGGTAGATACTACTTTTCAATAATACCCTGAAAAGACATTTTGAACTTAAAAGTTTTTTTGAACAATCTTCGCAATAAAAGAAAAAAAGCAACGAAACTTTTCTTTATCTTCAGCCAATTCGCATTTACAAAAAACAAAACTAAATAAAAAGTTCTTAAAAAAAGTTTTTTTTTTTTTTTGGTTTATCCACATATTTTCTTTACTTTTCTATAATTCCAGTAAATCCCCATTCACAACTTCATTCGTATATAGAAAATTCACAAATTATTTTGATTTATTCCTTGGGAATCAACAAGAATCTAACTTCATCGTATTACACAACATAGTTCAAAACATAAATAAAACATTTTACTATTTCCATCTATCTATAGCCCATGCCGTTGCTTTTCCCATTTTCCTATTATACACTACATATTAATAAGAAAATCTGATAAAACAAGTGCTAATAGACTATACCCCCGAAAAGTGTTTAAAGTTCTTCGCATAATCTTAGTAACTTTGTCGCGCTATCAAACTATCTAGGCTTAAGTAACTGCCATAGACGTTTCACACCTATTTTCATTAATGTTTTGTTTGTTTTAGTGATAAAATGTTGGATGTGAAAAGGTTACCTAAAATATTATTATGTATTGTGTTCAGTATATATAGACGTTCAAATGTGCGGAATAACTTTAGCTTTAAGCACATGTGTAGTGTCTCAGGATATAGTGCTTACATATTTCTGGTCTATATAGGATTTTCGTGTAGTTAGAGAGCGGTATCTAACTACTTTTGCTAATGTTTGTTTATGTGCCAGATTATCATTTTTGTTTGATGTCTACTGAGCTGTTTAACCGTTTAATAAAGTAAGAAGGACAACAAAAGTATATCTAAGGAAACTTATTATATATCTATACTTAATTAATTGTCAATATTTTAGTTGGTAATTGATTTTGTGTTGGTAAAATTAGGTGTCGTGTATGTAATAGTGTGGGTCAATTTCCAAATGTCTCGATATCCCACGGTTCGGTGTTTTTTTTACAATCCTTTACTTTAGTGAATCGATATGAAATTTGCTTTTCGTGCTAATTTGTAAACATTTTTCAAATTCACCTCCAAATATCTCTTCCCCCATTAAAAAAAAAAATGTTATTTATATCATTATAACGTTTCCTTCTTATCAAAAATAGCAAGATAGATATTTGTAGTTTGACAATAACTCTCTACGAACAAGCAAATATTATGATTTTTAAAATTTCACTACACAAAAGGTACAAGAAATCATTTGTCGATTTTGGTGTAGTTTTTCGCATGCGAAAATGCCAAAACCCTTTGTCCAAAAATTCTCAGAAATGACTAGCAAAGGAAGACTGTAAGACTGTTTTGTTATACAATGTGGATCTTTTTTACGTTTGATTAATCGTCTAAAATTTGGTAATTTCGTTTTGTAGAATTGTACTTAACCTTTAACTACTCGCGCACATTTTTTTGAATGCTTCCTTAATTGTCGAAATCTAAGCAAATGCTAAGAGGTATCTAGGAAAAGGTACAAGCCAGTGACGTCCGGTTTTCGGATTCAACGGATTCAATGCATCCGTTGTAAATTACCCAATAATCAAAAGTAATTAATTCTTAATAAATATTTTTACAAATTATCATCAAATAAAAAAGAACAGTTTTTGGCATCCAAATAGTTTTTATCCATCGTTACTCGGTGCATGCATTCCCAATAAAAAATTGTCTATCATGTCGAATTGTTCACGCTTCGCCGCTGAATTGTACTATGTGTTTTTTTTGTGGTTTTTGTGTTAAATTTAAGCATTTAACAAGTAAATTTGTTATTGTAATTTCTTGATTAAAATATTGGTAAACATAGCCGAAGATAATACAAGATACAAGGTATGTATCATCATGTGTCATTTATCATAAAGTAAACCTACTCTAAATCCACCATAAAATATTTTATTAGCCTCATCAACACATATAACAAACGGAAAAATTGGATAATCACTTTAGATTTACCCAATACAAATATTATTCTTTTCGCTTAATAATTTCGAATTTTTTTTCGCATTACTCAAGCAAAATCAAATATCATATACATACATACCTACATTGTATACATAAATTTGATATGCATCATATTATTATCTCAATGAATAAAATTTTACCAAAACTGTCTGTTATTCTGGAATTTTCTATCTTATGTAAAGCAACCCCGATGTATAGCCTGTTGTTAAACTCATTGAAGCATTCAATTGAATAGAGCAAATCTTTTGTAAATATTTGAACAGATTTGGTCGGCCGGCGTTTTAAAATATTATATACCCAAGTTCTTGGATATCCCAACAAGTATTATAATATGTATATATGTATGTATGTATGGAAAATTCATATATCCTACCAGACAAATCCAAATTTAATATAAATTATGAAAATTCTTTTGTGCATTCAAAATGCTTTGTTGCATTTTTATTTTCGGCTAATTTATTCAGGCAGTGGACAATTAAAAGAAATATATGGAAAAAAATGGAATCGGAAAAATTAACTAAATAAGCTAAAATGTAAACAAAATCCCCAGTAATAGATTTAGCTTTACACGCAATACACAAAAATAAACAGAAATAACAACGAAATAGGGTTGCAATGATATAAGTCTCCTAATCATTTCGTTCATAATTCTCTTGATGCCTAGAGGAGTATGCAAAGTTGGATAATAACAAATTAGGCTTCATTATTTTGATTTAAAGCTTGTAATTTTACGATTGTGTAAAGACTGATATTGTTTTTTCCCGAAATTTGACATTTTGAATATTTTTTTTCGGCTCAGTAAATCAAATTCAGATCCCTTCCATGTTAAATTCTTTTCAAATTTGTATTCAAAATATTGTTTACCTCCTTTTTAAGTGAACTGAGAACAGGTCGCTTGATTTTTAAACTACTCAGTGAAATGACTCTGATTTACTGCTGAATGACTCCCTACTGATTGGGGAAATTGGTATTCAAAATATTATTTACCTCCTTTTTAAGAGAACTGAGAACCGGTCAACTTGATTTTTAAACTACTCAGTGAAATGACTTTACTGCGACTGATTGGGGATTAACCTCAAATGACTATTTGAATGATTGGTTTATTAGTAATTAAGTTGTTGTTGATTCCAATGAATAACTGGCAGAGTTGTTAAAATGACTCCAAATTAACTCATACGATATTTGACTCGACTAGCTATGTATGAATGAGTATCCGTCAAGAGGAATAGTAAATAACGAATATGCCATTGGTAATCCCAAACGATTAGATAGTAGTTAGAAATAAATCTCGAAATAAGTTGTAGTCTGAGAATGATTATAATTCACCCTATTACCATATAAATCAATTTGTGGTATTCGTGCGTGGTTAGGTCTCAACGAAAAAAATTGGCAACCCTAAATAAGTACCTACAATGTTTTTTTTCCTCAAATTCGTGCTTTTCGCATAACAATGTTTCAATATAAAATGTAAAATGTTATTCCTTTGGGAGTGGCAGAGTTTCTCTTGTCGTTCGTTGTCAAGAAATCAAGTGTAATAATTAAAGCAAATATTGAATGTAGATTAACTTACTCAACCAAAATCATGCTTTATGACTCAGATTTAATACATTTTGGATTCGGTGTGTATTCAAATGAGAAAATTTTGTAAGAGTTAACTCTGTTTGCACACAATTATCTATTTAAGTTAAAGGTTTTATGGAAATTGGGAAAATTTATATATGGTTAGTGATTTGGTATAAAGCAGCAAGTTAGGCATATATTTGGTAAGGGTAGGTAAATTTATTGTAATCTGTTTAAGATTAAATTATTAAAAAATTATATAAATGACCCATGTCCTAGATTTGTTTTTATTTTTTATTTCAATCGGATTATTTAAAAAACTACAAAATTACTTATATCTTAAGACATTCCATAATTTATGTTTCGCAAAATTTATCTAATGTAACAACTAAGTACTTCAATGTAGTACGTACATCGTACAATAAGCAACTTTATTATATTTTAATAAACCCAGCAATACAAACTTAGAATAACTTTCACGATTTCTAGGGTGTGATATTTGTGCAATGGTTTGGATTATATTCATTTAAGTGCGTTAGTTGAAACTATTTCAATAAATATTTTCGAAATTACCTAATCTAACATTGAATATGCACAAAATATTATTGTAAACACTAAAATGAGCAAATAATGGATAAATCAAAAATTGGATAAGAAGTTTTGCAATAATATGATAATATGAGTTAATATCATTGATGCATACACTACCAGTGTTGTTAAAGTAACAAATGATCGATAAAATATCTAATTTGTTACTGGTAACAAATGTAAATATTACACGACGAAAATCAAGTTACAATTTGCTACACGTATTTTGTTAGCAAAATTGGTACCTATTTTTTAACTCAATAGACCATGCCACACGCTGTTGTCATTGGGCGCCCAAAACAGGTTTTATAGGCAAGACGTACGGGAGGTAAGAATATATATCTACACAGCTGTTGTCGTTTGTAGTGAATTTTGCATCAAAAACCTGTTTATCAAAGTCTGTTTATCGGTGCATCAATACCAATTCAATGAAGCAAAAAACGGAATGATAAACAAATTCTCTCACAATCTCAAATCTTCACGTAAATATAATAAAAAAAACAACCGATCCAAGAGGACAAAGTGTGGCATTACTCGACTGTTGTTAAACTGGTTTGCATCGTGCATCACTTGAGCAATGACAACACAGTGTGGCATGGCCTAATGGTTGTCGCCAATTCGACATTCTGAAATATTTCGGAACAATTCTGAATATGTCTTGTAGGGTTATTTCATGTATCGTATTAGTTTGTTACTTTGTTTCATTTATTACAAAACTTTGTAACAATTGTAACAAATTCTAAAAAAAGTGTTACCTTAACAATACTGTACACTACACATCTATGTATGTAAGTATGTGTCAAAGATATTGTGAATTCAAACTAATTAATCTGATAAGTGGAATTATAGTAGATTTAAGTCATTCCAAATTTCACACCTTCATATTATGTAGTTGTTTAAGTACATACATATATTATAATCTTTATGATCATAAGCGAAGATAAGTAAATGGTTTCATTTGACCAGAATTAGAACATTGGATGTTTCAGACCGATAATAGTCCTTTAGAAACTTCAAAAATGTAATAACTGTATAAATGTTTGTTGGGGATATTTGCCTACTTTCATATACTATGTACACATACATACATAAGTGAGACTTCAAAGTAGATCACATGTGGCGGCGTTACCCGATTGCACCTAAACATATACATATTTAAAATCAATTGGTCCTTACAGTCCCGTAGCACCGCGATCTTTTTACAGATCTATTGTACTGTACCTCTGTTACTTTAATCCCAAATGATATGACGAAATATTTTTTGTGGAAACCTTTTTCCGGAAACCTTATAAATGCTTGCCATTTCAACGCCATTTTTTTAAGATAATCCCAATATTTAGACTTTTTAAGTGCAATCCAACCACCCGGCCTCAAATTTAAATCAATTTCCAGAGAAAAACATGTTTCATTCCCCAATCGGTCTTGAACCCAGGACCTCTCACTCCAATCGCAGAAACTCTATTATCTGAACCTTTTGGTTGGTAACCCCGATGTAACTTTCCTATTCAATTTATAGCTCGACCATAGAAATTGGAGAACTAGAGTCCTAGCCTATACTGATTCCGTCTCGCAAATTTTAACTTTGTTTAAACGATAAAAAATTTGATAGAATGCATTGTCATCGGCAATGAGTCTATGCGCCAAGTTTCATCTTGATTGGATGATGGGAAGTGGGTTAATGACCTGTGCAAGTTTTGCCCACAAACACACAAAAGTGAAGTTAATATAAAGGATTAAAAGGATTACGAACCTGTAATGATAGCAGACGTGCTGTCCAGTAATTTAATAATAAATTCTTAAAGTTATATGTGATTATTAATTTATCTATTTCTTGTCATTAATGGCCATCGAAGGTTTTTGGTTTTTTATAAATAAAACCTCACACTTAAATTTTCATGGTTCTTTTAGCAGTCCTTCAAGATATCTTAGAACTTTAGTCCTTTACTTTTGGTTTTGTATATTAATGATGCCATTTTCTATGTCTGGTAATGTAAAAATTTGCTTAAGCTAAATAATATCCAAACACTACTCTTGAATAAGGTGCAATAGATTAATATGCATCCCTTTGATAATTTAAAGATTCCTTAAATTATCATTCACCGGTTTTTGAGTAATATCCTAAAGCCATCAAATGGCAACTTTCAAATTTTGTTATCACATATTCTATATATGAATGCTGGTATTGTCTCATCAAATCAACCCTCTGTTTTCTGTTATATATATAAATGTATGTAGAGCTGTTAGTTCACCCTCTGAATTCCCAGTTAATAGGTGCGAGAACGCAATCTATATGCATGTTCCAATATGTCGTTAATTCAAATTAGCGCAGTGAGAACATCGGATGTTTGTTTCAATATCAGCACCATGTATATTTAATGTCAGGTTAAGCCGGAAACAAAAATTTCGACACACTCTGCGTCTGCCTATATCTCTCTACTCTACACATATTCATATAAATTTTATTGTAAATACCTACGGCATATTGAAATTGAAACTCCCGAATACCATTATTGAATTAAAGTTTTTATTTTTTTTAAGGGACGCATTGAATAATATTCATATTAAATACAGTTAATTAAATTTTTATATTATCTGACAACATGAATTCATTCGCTATTGATTCTAAAACTACATTGCTTCTATAACTAGTAGTCTGATTTTCTCATTAGCCATGCGACACAATTTACGCTGACCGAAGTAGCAATTTACAGCTTGCTCATTTCACTTCTCGTGAGACATAATTAGTATTTTTCATATTATACGCTCAACTTTGGTCCTTGAATTTAATAGCTACTCACTACTGTAAAAGTTCAATCCCCCCCGTTCACCTATTTAGTTTACCTAATTTTATGTTTCATTTCCTTATTTTATTTTACAAAAAGAACTCAATTTTCTTTCAATGGACTATCATTATAGAGACCCTTACATATAAATCCCATGAAAATAAAAAAAAAACAAGAAAATCAAACAAATCCCACTCTCTATTATGCATATTAATAATGCACTGTCCATGTGGTTTGTGTACCAAAATCCGTTTCAAGAAAATCAATTGAATATAAAATTGGTTGATCTAATAAATCTGTTGGGCTATAATGCTTGCTTATAAGGTCTATCGAAATAAGGGTGAATTTTAAAAGTGAACGTTTTTTATGGAAATTATCTCAGATAACTTATTACAAGTGATTTGTGGAGAAGAAATGGAATAAAAATGATTATGGATATGGGGGGTATTATGGAAAATGCAATTTCGAGGTAAATCAAATGAAAATATAAAATATTATTCTGTTCAGTAAATTTTTAAAATGTTGCATTGCAATAAGATACATCCGGAAAATACCCACTCTTATTCTAATAAGAGAAAATTTTATGTAATTTATGAAAAAAAAAAAAACTTTTCAAAAGTCCAGTAAATTTCCATTTGAGGAATTAAGTTACGCTTTGGTCATATAATTTTTAATTTAAAGTGCACTAAATCTTTTCATATTTTTTTTTCGCATTACAATATCATTTGAACTTAGCCTGAACAAATTTTCATTTATTTCTTTATATATACGTACCAATGCCAGCGTCTCATAGTAGCTTCACTTTTTTTTCTTTTTTTTTTTTAATTATTTATATATGAAAAACCATTTTTTCGTGTAATCTCCATTAAAAAAACCCTTTTTATTCTTTTCAGTTTTTCCCCATCCATATATATAAACCATAATTAGATGTTAAATGATAATTGTGAATTATTATAGTCGGAAGTGTCCTAAAACATGGTTTTGGTTTCTTATAAAATTAAGTTCACTTAAAAAAAAATATGGGTTCTTCTCATATAACTTGAATTTTTATCCGATAATTTTTTTATTTGGAAAATATTCGGAGCGACATTTTGCAATAGTAACTTATTGAGCATTTTTGTTGTTTGTTTTCGTTTAAAATTAAAATTTTTCTAACCTTAAAATTCTAATTTCTAATATTTGAGTACACATAGTTCCTATAATGTAAACTTAGTTGCGAAGCGTGAATTATATCGACTGGGTAGATAATTAATAATTTGGTCGCTTATTAAATTAAATTAAATTAAAAAAATTAATTGATTGATTGTATTGCTGCACCTATGGTAAAATTATCACTAAAAGTTTATTTTAAAAATTTTGTTTTTTTGCAATGTTTGACTATCCACTAACTCAATACGCTATATGAAACAAAAAAGTTTTTACTGTCTCCTAAAAAGTACATCAAAATGAGTTAGCGAGTATTGTATATAAGCCATCGATATGTAGGTTGGATATGCATTATGCGCAAACGCATGTTGTTACATTAGGTATCTATAGACTTAGACAGTGCTTTTTTTGTTAAAAAATATTTACGGAACGCTATATTTTTTTTAATTCTAATATATGTAGGAGGAAATTTTTTTTTATTCTAGAAAAATTGTAAACATTATATATATATATTTTTGGATGGGTTCAAAACTCCAGGGTGGTTCAAATTTTGGATGTAAAAAAAAAAAATTAATACCAAAACGTAGCCCTAGGTTGGTAACAGAAAAGAGATATATTTTTAGAAAAGCCTGAAAGGATTGTAAAAACGTAGGTTTCATGCGTAGCCGTAGGTTGCTGACAGAAAATAGAGTATATTTGTAGGAGGCCCGCAGGGATTACCAAAACGTAGGTTTGTTGGGTAGCCGTAGGTTCCTAACAAAGGGAAGCAGGGGGTATAAAACGTACGTAGGTAGGTAGGAAAAAATGAAATGAATTGGATTGCACAGACACCTCTATTTATTTGCCAAATTTTGAATGTAGGAGTACTTTGTTGTCTTTTTTACCATTCATTACCACGATTACATTTTGTATCATTCGTGTTAAAAATTTAATTATTTTGTTTAAAATTTAGTTTTATTGCATCACTGATGAGAACTACTGATCGCTTCTTGTCCTTCGAACCAGTTAAAATCTTTAATAGCGTATACATTAGGCTTAGATCATTTTTATTTGATATTCATTTGTTTCGGATGGGACCATGCGTATAGGAAAAGGAATTAAAACGACTATTATTTTATGATAAAAGGATTTCGGTAGATAAAATATTCGATCATGAAATAATGAAAATATTTTATTTACTTCGTAAACAATGCCTAGTAATTTGGTCATCCTAAATATCTACATAAATGATTATCAATTACTCATGAATATTTTAATTAATATGAATCTATTAGTAGTCTTAAAAAAATCTCTAAAAATTACCGACATGTAAATATGTAAATTCTATTAAATAAGGTTTCAAGTGGAATGACTAAAACGATCTTATCAGATTCTAAATTTTGCTGTGATAATAATCACCTGTATTTATTTGGTATAGGTGAAAAATGGTCACATACCGTGGACTTGTTGTTTGCTTGAGAGAGAAGATCTTTTAGAAAAATATAAAATGACTAGAACTCTTTTCAAATTCTTTATCCAATCCTTTTGTGTATAATTAATAATCGTATATGTATACCTATATATAAGTACGTATTCAAATAAGTATAAAGTAACTTTGAAATACAAAAAGTCCTCGCCATCAATGTACGTACTACATATACTATACATACATACATATACCTATTAATAGAACATAAATTAATGACTTCCAACCATCAACACAATAAATTTCATGACCAATTATTTGTTTTGAACATGCCATTTTCAAATTTAATCAATTTTAAATCAAACAGTAAAATTATATACCCAGCAATATTATTTATAAGGAAAGGCGGTAAAAATGTCCATTTTGTGATAAATAAAATAAAATTATAATTATATCGCACATACATACAGGTGCTATATACATATGTAGGTATATTATATACAACTTTATTCAAATTAATTGTGCCAAATTTAAAACAATATGTGTTTAGCAAAATTAATTGATTCAATCTGATTCAATTCGTTCACAATCACAATCAATAAAACATAAAAACCTCCCTTATAGAGTTGTTGCTTAAAGGAACGGTGCTGTGTGTGTGGTACACTCAGCAAAAAAATATAGTAAAAAAGTTACTATTTTCGTAGTTGATTCTAAAAATAATGAAATTAACTATATTTTTACTACTCATAATTAATTTTACTATCTTTAGTTAAAATTAAAAAAAAAACAATTATAAAATAGTTAATACCAATTCAAAGTTTTTAATTAATTTTTAGTTAAAACAATGAAAAAATAATAATGTTACTATTTTTGCAATTAAATATTTTTGCTTTCGGAACGCCGTACACCACTATAATTATAGCGTATATTGTAGTTATTCCAAAACTTAATACGACCGAGGATTTGACTCCCGAACAACATAGATAAATAAAATTTACCAAAAAAAATATAATATAAAATTTTTAACTACTTTTTTGTAAAATTAAATGAGATGAAATACATATTACTAAAATGGAGTAATTTTTTTTTAAATCGACTTTGTATTTAGAGTTTACTTGTTCGCAATTACCTGAAAGTCAATAGGTTTTGTAGTTGATCTAACAATTTTTTTATTCTGAGTGTATATATTGCTTTACTACAATTTTATTTGAATTAACCAACTGTGTAAAAATATGTATCTTCACCATTATATTTATTTTTGCTTTCTTCGTTCGTAATTTTATAAAATTTTAAATAATGTTACATATGGTCCTTAGGGAATTGTTAGCCATACTTAACTTCTTACTGGATTAAATTAAAATAACTAAAACTGTGTATGAGTTTTGTTTCAATTTTAGTCGAGAAAACCTAAAATGGAATTATTTATGTTTAATAAATTTACGTCTAACACAAAGTGGGTTCTTCGGTAATGACCCAAAGCAAAAATTATTAATTATTAGGAACGGTTATTCTATAGTTCCCGAACCTATCGGAAACTTCATCCTGATACCCGATTATAAATCTGAATATGATTTGTCAGATGAACTGGTCAGAAAAACTCTGAACAAAAATGGTTTCCTTTAGAGATGCTATAATCTATAATCATATTACAATTTGGATATTTTCAATCCTTAGTAGACTTAAATTAGAGGCAAAAAGAAAAGAAAAATAATTTTAAGGAATATCTTTGATTTACATATATAGGCGCCGCTATTGCGCCATTTGCTATCAGTGGTCTAACTTTGTTGGCGCCGCTATTGCTCCACTGATTATTCTACGAAAAAACCTAAAACAGCTATAGAAGATCATTTTTCAGATGCTCCAAAACAACGATATGTTGCTACTCTTTAAGTAAAAAATCACTCGGAGTGCAAAGGGTTAATCTCATAAAAATGAGATTAAATTAAACTTCTTAAAAATAAGATTAAATTAAACTTCTTAAAAATAAAATTAAATTTAACTTCTAAAAAATTCTTTAAGCTAAGAGAGTACATAAATGATCTGCATAAAAAAAATGTTTTATATGTTTTTCAGAATAATTCGTCCGAATACTTATGACGCTCACTGTATAAAATGTATTATAATAGATGACTAACATTAATATTTAGCGATTTTTCATATTAAAAATGCCAATCCCACATTAGGAGACCCAAAATGAAATAGTAAAAAATATCAATGTTTTAAGAATTATTTGAAAAATAGTCCAAATTTCAACCGCTAGGTTAGAGATAAAAGTTAGTGGACAAAACACAAAGTTCAACGCCATCAACTCTCAACTATAAGCATGACGGAGATATAACGGTTTTAGAAATGCTTATCCCATATTAAGCACCTTTCCTTTCTACATATATTAACCAATATTTAAGTTAAATCAACCGAACATTTTTTCAACTCGCTACTGTACGTACCATAATGGGGGGTTGCGGTGAAATAAAATTTATTTAAAATTCAAACAATGCCATTATCAGCAATTCATATCACTTATATCCAGAGCCATATAAATAGAAAAGGCTTAGCGGGAAATTTTCGCGTGCTTCAATCGAAACCAATAAAAAAAAGCTAAAAACATTTCGATCGAATTGGTTCTGGTTAAATGTAATACTTTCTTGTTATATTAAAAAGAGGGGGTGGGGTGTGCTGGTGGTATATGTACGTACATGTGTACACACGCAAGGGTAGCAAATGTAAAACGTTATCGATAACAATGATCACAGAAAAAAATACATCGTTACTTTGCAATAATATTATGTATAGGTAGAGGTGCCCATATACCACCCCATTCTCCATAAACAAAGGGTGGTTATCGTTATTGTATTATGTGGGGCTCTATCAATGACCGAGGGTCAGTTTGTTTTATTTATTATTGTCAAATAGGTTTTATATACAATATTTTGGAATTACCTAATAAATCGCGCTAGGAATTTTTGTCACACACAGGACTTATGTAAATCGAAAATAAATAATTTTATACATTAGTTTAAGAAAAGGGTGGCTAAATTCTAAGTTCTATGATTGGATTACTTATTTTAAACCGTATTTTTTGTTCCGATCAAAATAAACATCTACAATACTTTAATCAATGTCTTAGTAAATTCTTTATTTTTAAATTTTGACGTCGAGGGATGATTTTCTCTAATACTACGGCCTTTTGTATTTATAACCTATTCTGACTTTTATTCTAAAATTACTTAAAAGCCTTTGCACTCATAGTTTAGTACAAAATCTCTAAAATTAATTTACTAAGTTAGCAGAAAATTTATTACTACATTAGAGAAGTTGAAATTATTAACTTTTCTCTGTTTGAAATCAAAGAAATAATTTATCTTTCAGACATAAATTGATGGCAGTTCAATTATAAATCTTGGTCAAAACAAATATAATTCAAAAATTAGGAAACATCTGGATAATATAGATTTTCAACCATAAAATTTCTAACGTAGGTATGATATTTAAAATCATCTTAATTTAAAGGTTAATGAATATTTTGTACATTATGTATTTGTCTATCTGAAGAGCTCAAATTATTTTTTAGTTGTTTGTATTAAATGGGTTCCTTGAATACGGTCCTTTAAGTTAGGCTTAGGGTAAACTTTCATTATCAGTAGAATCCTTTCTCAAGAAAAGTAAATAAAAAAAATTCTAGTTTGTCGAGAAATTCTATCTCAGCTTTTTCATTATTTAAACAGTTTAAACCAATGAGGAAAGAATAAGAGGAGGTAACTTATCGCACAAAAAGTACAATCCACCATCACAGTAAATGGCCGCTGTCATCTCTTGGGAGAAAATTAGTTGACATTGTTGTGCAGAGACTGAACAAGATGTTTACTGAGGGGGATAATATGCACAAATTGCGCTAATAATTAATACAAAATGATTCTGTGCAGCCGAAGTTTCAAACAAAAATGGTTATGAATAGAATTTCAAAATATTAGAGCCTAAAAAATGTATCAGTAGGTACCCTTGTAAATAGTCAATCCATGCTTTATCTAGATCTCTTTGTCTTGGAAACCTACAAATTTCTAAATTATTGTAACAATTTACTATTACAACAGTTCAAAATTAGTTGAAATCGGATAATAACAAAAACGAAGAAAAACATGGCCGCACGAACACCAAATATTTAATAAGACACCTTTGTTATATAATTCGAATTTGATGACAAATCGTTGTTTTGCCTCTTTGGATTGCTAAAAATGGCGAATTCTTTATCCCCTTATACGCTATGTTCTATGTATTTTATTTCATGGAAGATACAGATGTGTTATAATCTCTCCTGTATATATTATATCTTCAAAGATCACATCATAAATTAAATGAAAATTTCACTAGCTTCGCTCGCGTTATTTTTACATTTCTATTAAAAGGCAGTTATTTAGGGGTTGTGGGTAGGGGTAAACCTGGCCGCCTTTTTTGTGTAGCCCAATTGAATAATTTACAGTGAACATAAATATATGTATCCAAACATTTTTGCATCAATGAATAATTTTTACTAACTAAATTTCTTTTTTTAATTTCTCGAGATTTCTCCGGAAATCTTAGAACAAAATTCTTTAAATCAAAAAGATCGCGAAATCTGAAGCTCTAATTATAAGAGTCCACGAAAAAATTATACTAACTTAGAGATAGAGAGAGAGAGAGAGAGAGAAAGAGAAAGAGAGAAAAAGAGAGAGAGAGAAAGAGAAAAAGAGAGAGAGAGAGAGGAATAGCAGATTTTGTTCATTTTATGTAACCATAGCAAATAAAAATAAAATAAAATAATTTTTAAGGTAAGGTATGACATATCACAATCTGAAATATAATAACATATCTGATTAATAAAAACCTGAAACATACAATATTTACATTTATATGACAATAAAATAAAAAAAAATATATATATATATATGTATATGTATATATGTATATATCTATATATTTATTTAATTAGGGTGGGCCCACCAAGATCTAAGATAATGCAAAGATTTATGGACATAACGTGACCCACAATATGAACAAATACATACGAGCATATATAGTTTTGATATTAATAATATGAAAAGTGTAATAATATAGTAATATCCTGTTATATAATACGTATTCAACCAAAGTTAATCATTGACAAATTAATTTTTCTTGCAAATGAAGTGGAAAAACTCAAGGTGTGGACGACCAAACATGACCACTAAAACCTGAGCATTGTGTGGATAGTATGTAATTTTCTAAATTGTAGAACATTATGTCATTTCGTTCTGTTTATAAAAAATTAATTTTTTTTTTTTTTTTGGTATTAAAGGACATATACAAGTAATACATATACATATATATATATATACGACTTTAAGGATATTAGGTATGATGATACACCACAAAAATATTATTTATTAGATTTAGGAATTAAAGCTTATTTTCAACTAAAACTAATTTTCTGTTTACACGTTAGAAGTAGAGCACGAGATTTAGGGCATTCTATTCTTTGATTTTTGTGTGTGTGTATGGAATTTATTTGGAAAATTTATTAATTTATGATCTTGATTAATTTATTATGTATCATAGTAGTAGTGTCAAATAATTAATATTAGTAATTCATATACATATGTATGTAGGAAGTAGGATATCCAACATCGGGTATCGAGTACCCGGGTAATTCGAATTTTCGTCGTCGCTTTTTCGATTACGCGGATAATTGCATAACTACTCGATAGTTTACAGTGCAATTTTTTTTTTAACATAACAACCAAAAATATTTTTAAACCAGTTAAGAATGAAAAATTGGCTACGCCGATTATAATATACCCGTATGAGTACTTGTTTATTATTTACAAATTTGTCCGTGTCTATTTTGACTGCACAATAAATATAATTGGGTAAATTGACTACAAATGATTAAAAACCCTAGAATTAACAGAAAATTGATTGCAGCGCCATAACGGTATTTCGTGGAACTTTTTAGTCTATGAAAGAAATCTTCATTTTTATATTCTCTATTTCGACTACTTTTCGAGTAAATGAATATATATCAAAATATCAAAATTAGGTGAACACTGTACCACAGCTTCCCCTATTTTTTGTCCGATTTGCTCCAAAAACAATAGGGATCTTACTTTAGGGCTACATAATAAATTATCAAAATTTCAGCTTTGTAGCTTCAGCTGTTTGGCCTGAATCTTGATTACGGACAGACGGACGAACGGACATGCATATTTGGACTTAGAATTTCACGAGAAAGACAATGGTGTTGAAATTTTTTTCTACGTTGAGTATTAAGGGGCGTTACAAACTCCGTAGCAAAGTTATAATACCCTTGATTAATAAAAAAATTCAAATTTAAATGTTCCCCCATAAAATAATAACAAAGTTGACTGTATGGATTCATATTTTACTGGTATTGCTGCAATCTACAGTATGTTGCCAATGAACTTGTGCCAGCAGTATATTTTTGAGAAAATGCTTCTTTTTTTATGAATTTTAACTTTTATGATATTTTGGAAAAACCATTAATATATAGATTTGGATTAGAAGTATTCGTCAACTGTTTGCGCAAGTTTAGTGCAATATTTGCCAATTATAAGACTTCAAAATTTGCATATGTACTTATGTGCAGTGGTAATTTTATTCTCAAAAAGAGAGATTGCTAAAAAAATGCCCATGAGTCATAAGTGTTCGGTCTTCGGCGGATAGTCATTAAAAATGATAAAAAACAAAATTTTTTGGGCACTCTTAAACAAAATTCTTAGAGCTCTTACATAAAGCAGACGTTTAATTTGATTATTTTAAAAATTTGATATTAAAAATACTTGTGGAATATAAAATATGTGCAAACCTTATTCCAATCAGTCTGTGTATGCACATATGCAAATTTTGACGTCCAAATATTGCACTAAAATGGCGAAAAATAAATGAAGATCGAACAGAGACACAATGGCACGCAAAACAGTTACTTCTAATCCAAATCTGTATATATTATCAATGGTGGTTTTTTCAAAATTTCATAAAAATTCAATGACAAAAATAGAAATAGAAATATAATTACATATCTAAATTCCCAGAGAAATAATTATTTTAGATATTCTTCAAAACATTCAGTAAAGTCGTTTAATGAAACTGGAAATCTAGAAGAAGAAGAAGAATCAGATTCAGAACATAAAGTCTGTGCATTAGTTAAATTATAGCGCTGGTGAAGGCACTAAAATTAATCGAAGTAAATCCTTTTCCTTTTCCCGGGATTTTATACTGAAAAATTATTCTAGGCCTTGCTTATTATTCAACATACCTTAACATCTAGCGAAAGAGAATTTTTGGTAGCATCTAGCTTCTTTCTTAACTAAAATACGGAATCAGCTAAAAATGGAATCGTTAGATGGCCTTGTATTCCTTAAATATTATTTCATTCATTTCAAAAAATTAATGGATAATATATGAAGCTAATAGCTATTGTTATTTCCTAAAACTTTCGTTTGACACCCGGGTACCCAAGTAAAATATTATCTTAGAAAGATTAGTGCATCCACCGTGGTATCAATTAAAAATTAGGCAATTGCAAATTTTTGTGCATATTGCACCCGAAGAGGAAACGCTCTCTTATATGTTGGTAACCGATACCGAAGTACCGGTATTTATAAAATCAAATACCGGTATTTCTGCATTCAATTGACCGGTAAAAGGTATACCAGTAAAAGGTATACCGGTATTGTATTCCCTAGCTTAAAATTGCTAAGTGGTGTAGAACTAACTCGATTGCTTCTTTTGCTTAGGGCAGTGGTGGGGAGATTTTTCCAGAACATGGGCTAATTCTAATTTTCTCAAAGTGTCACGGTCCTCCAGATATTTATTACAACTTAATAATAAACTTACCAGTACTTTCATTTTTTAAAGGTGTCCGGTAAGGAAATCGCGTCTAAAATGCTAGATTAGAAAGATATAAAAATATAATAATATCCACACATATAATAATTACAAATGATGTATTTATTATCAAAACATTCAAAATACATTAAAAAGTCATTGCAAATCATAAAAATAAATGAATCATGTTCATCTGAAATTAGTTCTTGAAGTTATAGTTAGTTGGAAGACTTAATCTGCATACTGTCCGCTAATCTTGAATATATCGGTATATAATTACTAACTGCTAGTCTTGGACTGGATTCTACGTGGTAGTCTGTAAGACGGGAACGATATTTTGACTTAATTATATTCATCGTAGGTAGAGCCAAAAAACGATTTTTAAATTAGGATACTTAACTTCTTTTTTTAGTATGTGCGGCTTAGTAAAAGAGATCACGCCCAAAATGTTTTGTCGATCCACCGGTAGACCGCGATCGACTTAAGTAGAGCAAAAAAACAATTTTTAAATTAGGATACTTAACTTCATTTTTTAGTATGCGCTGCTTAGTAAAAGAGATCACGTCCAAAATGTCTTGTCGATCCACCGGTAGATCGCGATCGACTTAATGTCCACCCCTGCCATAGGGTATCCCCCAAATTTTATACCGGCCCCAAAAATAGTGAGATTCGGGCCTGTGTACATATGTATGTACGTACATTTAATTATACAAAACCATTAGTTATGCCTTAAAAGGAACAAGAGAAAGATTTTACAATTTAAAAAAAATCATGTAAATGCAAAATGAAAAATATAAAATTTTTTTGATATTAATATCCCTTATAAAAAGTCACATACATATATTAAGATAACAAAAGAACCGTCACATTAATTAAATGATATAATGTAATTAAATGGATAAAAAAAATATATATTATGTAAATCTGACCATGCTATTTGAGCTAGTTAGTTTCATTTGGATTTTATGTTTGCAGTCACGTTATTTTGTAATAAAGTGTCTGTTAACTAGTACATATTTTTTTTTCGAAATCTGAAGAGTTTGATAGTGTACATTTTATAGCCAATTTGTTGGTCACAGCCATTCCAGTGGAGAACTTTCCAATCTGTGCGTAATGAAAAAGTGCGAACGATATGCTGCTCCCCTAATAACTTCATTCTTTAATACTGCTCTATACAAAACAGTAAGAAATATTCTAGTAATTTTATTTATTTATTTATCGTATAGAATTATTAGTCAGGAGATTTACATTGTGTATAGTTTGGCTTTCACCAGTGAAGGCCTCTATCTTTGTACTTTTACATCATTTCAGTTGAAACAGTGTAACTGCCTCATTCTACGAATTCTTATACTTTAGATGTTTTTTCTAACATTTAAAATGTTTCCTTCGTTGAATCGACAATTTTTAGCAATTATTCCCTGAAATGATGCCCTAATTACCGTTTTAAGTGGAACGCGACTCGCTCGGCCCAAAGCTCAAACTCCGTACGAGAGAAAAACACTTAATATTTTACTCCCAGATAGAGATCGAATCCGAGACCTCCCGTTCCAAAGGCATTACCTCTACCACTAAGCCATTTGATCGGTTTACAGGAATTGATTGAGACCATGTACAATTAATGGTAAAAATCCATGTTACCTACAAAACTCCGAGAGAATTATACTTGACCAGACACCGTTATACATAATTTACTGCGCGACGGTAAACAACAAATTTTCATCAGTAACGCGTATTTATTAATTAGGTTGACCCAATATTGCGAATTAAACATTAATATTCGGTCAACACCCTTTGAATGTGTATATGTTGAGCATAACTATACCTGTATAAGGAAATCGAATCGTTGGTCTTTGGCTCTATTTTATTATATGCTAGATGTGATAGCGTTGGCTGGGCATATCATATATGTTAAAAATAATCCGACAACACGCGTGAACATCAGCCGCCGCACTGAATGGTTTGTGTCGCGAATTAGCCACTAATCTAATGCAATCAAACGCAAGGCGTTGGATAACTAGATCATAAAGCACTACCATGTTCGGCCTGCCATGGAGGCGATCCTAGACACTCGTCAAAAAAGCGTTTTGTGACTGACAAAATTTGGCTGAGTCTGTATAATAACTACCAAGAAAATGATTTAAATTTTAAGTAAAATAAATCCAATATAATAAATATAATTCTTCGAATTCTTCGAATTCTTCTTTCGAGTTATTCCCATAAATATTGCTCGATGGAATTTATGTCGGGAGACTACGGAGAGGTTTTTATACATTTCGATGTGTTATACAATATCTACAAACGAGTATTTAGTGATTAATGCTTGGGATCATTATCTTGTTTAAACTCAAAATTTCTCCCCAAGCCCATCTTATTGGCGCTACCTTGAAGATTATTTTTTTACACGTCGATATATTTCTATTGGTCAATTGTGTTCTTCATTATCACTAAATTACCTACACCAAATGCAGATATACACCCCTCTACATACAGTTATAACCGCTTTCAAATCAGGTAAAACGCTTGCAATAATGAACATGAATGACTTGACACGATTTATTTTTATGAATTAAAATTTAGAAATGTACTTTTCTCTTTTTGACAACATTGTTCTATGTCACATATTTAACACATGGAAATAACGCCACTACATAAATTTGGCATAAAAATCTATTCTCATTTCTCAATCTAATGAGAACAACAATTTCAATACGAATTAGTGGGATGAAGTTTTAATATGTAAAATTGGAGTTGTTCTCTACTAGGCACAATAAATTATGCAAATAAAGTTAGCCATTTTTTTTTTGAAAAAAAAGCATAAAAAAGATTTCACTTAAGGACCCACCTATTGTATTTAATTTGTTTAATATGTGGTTGGTTGCGTTTAAAATTTTCAAAATAAGCATATCTCATATGGGGGGGAATTGTAAAAATATTTTTATTTTTTTTTTTTGAGTTGAGTTCAGCGGATAAGAATTGTTTTTTATTTCAAAATGTAATTATGCTAATAACGTACGTTATACCATGTAATGTAATATTATTAAATAATGACCAGTCCGCTGTGTTGTAGAGACAAAACGTAACTTCGCTGCACTCGTGTGGATGCATATAAATTTTATCAACAAAAAAAAAGAAAAAGAAAAAAGACTTTTTTTTCTGCACACATGATTTTACTTAAATACTTTCTGGGCTATGTAAATTTATCTTATTATACATCATAAATATAAATGAACGACTACTGTGTAATACATATAACCGCAGCGCACAAAAGTTATTTAACCTCCCATTAATCCACCCCAAAACATTTTTTTTTTTGTTATATTGAAAAAGTACATCGATCACCGAGCGGAAGAAAATATAAATTAAAAAATTTAATATTCATGATAATACACTATTATATATTGGCTCACTGTGAATTTCCCATAAATTTTCCATTAATAGCTCTCGAAAAAGAGATCGTTTCACGGGTGTTTTACCGCCCCCTTCAAACCAGAAAAAAAAAGAAAAAAAAAATTAAAATATCTTTATAAGACTTGGTATTCAATGAATTATGGTTGCCGATAAATATTCTAATTTTATAGCTCGCTACTTTTCTTCTCCATAGCACCGCTATGCGGTTTCAGGGTATAATAAAAACATGGATGAACAGTGGAAAAAATTATAAATATTTTATTAAAACATGTCCATAAATGAAAATGAATGGTTTTGAATAAGTTTTTCCCGTTTTTTTTTTGTTTTTTTTTTTTTTATTTTCGTTTGTCCTGGTGATGAAATAACTTTCATTTTTATGTGCGCTATATATTGCCGAGCTGGTGAATTGAGCTTTCATTCTGGTGCAGTATTCACATAAATTAAATTATTTCACGTAATTATGTATGCGAATAAATAAATAATGCCTTAATCTTTGAGTTCATGAACAGTTTAATATGCTGAATGACAAAAATTGTTCAAATGCTCCGGCTCAATGACAACCAAATAAAATTCAAGGAAACGCTGACATAATATAAAATCTATGGAACAAAAACTGTACCTATTAGGTTCATGCTAATTCGAGGCAGAACCTTTTTTTTCGAATTGACCACAAACGAAATCCCTCAAGTTGACAAGGATCATCCTCAAATGCATATAAATGAACTTGTCTACAAGCATAGTGATAAATTCATAAATTCTTCATCGACATATTGACATGCAGACAGTAGAGTTCTAAAATTGTAAAATAAATTGTCTCAGTCATAATAGTCTGGATACACTGATGAAGGGCTAGTTTCGTTGCAAGGTTATTTCTTTCCATATCGACAATAATATATGATTCGAGTAATAAAATTTGTATCAACTATGCCAAACTGACATGATTCCGTTTTAGTGTTGGGTTTGGGACATAAACAAAGGAGAGGAGTACAGAAGTTCATAATTATGTCGTAATAAGCGGAGAGAGGAAGGATATTCGAACATAAGTTTAGTATGGAGTTTAATCATAGAAAAAACACCATTGTCTTCCTCGTAAAATTTTAAGTCAAAATATACATGTCCGTTCGTACGTGATCAAGAAAGAAGATAGAAGGTAGAAAGGAGTTGAAAGAATGAATATAACAACAATTATAGAAAATACAAAAATGAAGATTTCATTAAAAGATTAAAAAGTCCTACGACATACCGTTATGGCGCTGCAATTAATTTTATGTATTTTCTAGAGTTTTTAATTATTTATAGCAAGGATTAACACCGTTTGAGCTCTCCAAGCACGCGTCTATAGTACATAAATTTTCCAAGAAGACACCAGTAGCCTGTTGTTATGCGTGTTGTACTTATTAGCTTTCTCGATGTCAGAAAAGATATGCGACATAGTGCGCATTCTTTTTCTCACTCCCTCATTTTGTTAATTAGACAAAAGGGATAGTCGGCAGTCAACCGAATGATGAGTAAAGATTTACGATATTACTTAAAATAGGGTAGATTGTTTTTTCGAGATGCGCTTCCATTTTCTATATGATTTTTATACTTTATCGATCTGCACTAAACCAATAAGATTGCATTTAAGTTAATCCCTGATTTATAGACTAAAACCTCGAGTTGCGTCGTTCCGAATTGCCGGCTTTGAAGTTGCATCGTTTTTGACCATGTACAGCACAAGTACATAATGTTATATCACCTGTAAAAACATCACTTCTAGAACACTACCAGTTTAAGTGTTTAATTAGTGTGGTTAGATATATTTTTTTTTACAAATGGTTCCAATGTACCAATTAACTATTTTATTATCAAATTAAGTAACGTATACGAACATATAATGAAATTGAAATTCTATATTAGCTTTTAGCTTTGAGGGCATTAATTTAGTTTCTTAAGTTGCTCTTATCCAAAACGACAAACAACAACAACAACAACAACAACAACAACAGTAACAAAAACTGAAGAAAAATATAAGAAAAACAAACAATAAATATTGTCAACATTATTTGCCCTATACAATATTCAATTCAATTTCATCGTTATATATGTGACATATAAACAAATTGACTTGGATCCTTAAGGGACAACATCCAGACTATCCATTGATAGCCTTAGATATTTTATCTTCTTGATTTTCTGAACGTTTTGACATGCTCATGCATTTTACTTACCACCCCAAAAATTCCCAAACCATACTCCTTTGCTATACATCCCGTTTCATTTGATGACCAAAATGTATCATTTTGATATTCTATATTTGTTTCTTGAATTCGTGAACTGAATCGACAAGTGAATTTTAGTGTTTTAAGTCATAAATTGAGGGTGAGTTATTGTGCTATAATCCCGGTAACGTTATTGAGAGGGTTCCATGTATATATTTGTACATACTATATACAATGTACATACCTTCCATGTGTGCTATTCTATGATGAATGTCTTTATTTAAATTATGTTGAAAATTGATTTACCATTTATAAATCTTGGTAAAATAGGATTATAACGTGAGTTATTTATGGTTTTTTTTTTTTTACTTAAAATATAGACACCATGGGAAATTTGTGTAACATTTTTGTACTTTTGTTTAGTAGAGCTTAAAACTAAAGATATTTTTTGTTTGCCATAAAAATGTTCTGAATTTTACAAACTGAAATATCATATTTTTTAAATTAAATTTTTGCTAAAATATATGTTTTGACCTCGCTAAGCAGTTTTATTGATTTAGCTACATATGTCGAAAGACTGGCTAAAGATATAAATACAAAAAAATCCAATCTGATGCTGAAATTTACATTTTGTAATAGAATGTTGGTTTTCAGTTGAGTTTGTAACGTTCCTATCGGGCGCTACAATCACAGATTATAGATTTTATCATTATTGTATTGCTAAAGCTAAATCTAAATCTTATGTAAATCTCAATTAAAATATCCTTCCATAATCCATCGCAAAACTGAAGTTTGATGAGCCAAGTGTTGAAGACCGGCCAAGGCGAACGAGGCGGAAAAGTTATGAAGATTGGGGAGAGCTACACGAACGTTCAAACAGAGCAGACGCTCTGAAGTAATATAAGTGCACTTACCTCTAGAACACATATACATTTATTTACAACATATATTTCAACATATTTACAACATATATTTAACATATTTGCAACACACACTACAATTAATCAACGGATTGTTTAAAAATGGTACACTTGGCCTCTACAAATGAAGCTACCAAACCAAACGATGACCGAAAGTACTGGATGGAATTAAACAGATAAGTCAAGTGCAATTGCAATCCTTCCTATTCCTACCATTCATTCTTAGTTTTAAGAAATTAAAATTATTCATCGAAACTAATATTTAGTGTTTTAAATAAATAAGTGGTGTCTAGGGAGCCAGGGGCATTACAAGTTCTTACCTTTTTATATGCGGATAAGCTCGCCGGTGAATTCCAAGCGTTTGTTTCTTAAATTTGAAAATCTATGGCTACCAAAGCAAAAATCGTTTGGTTACATTAGTAAATCTAAATACTGTTTTATTTTTAATTCTTCCAGAACAGTACAGCGGTTTTCATTTACATATTCTTTTATTCTTCGAATTTATTTGTTTATACCACTCTACGGTTTTCTCGAGGACTAATTTAGTTTTTGTTCTATCGTAAATAGCTCAAGAAACTAAAACCACCTGTTTAAATTATTATTTAATTTTATTTTGTTGTATCAAATTGACAGGTGGGGATTGTCTAATTAATACTATTTCAACAATACTATTTTTTTATCAGTAATAATATTATTTAAATGAATTTTTTGTTCAAAACTCCCTATTCCAAAAATTTATAATCTATCGCAATCCACTCTTGAGTTATAAAAGTAATGTATTTTAATATTACCGTAATTGTAATTGTAATTGTTCTCTACAAACCTGCCGTTTTGTTATCCTACTGATCATAGGCGTCCGCTCGGGACGTACGGGGGGCACGTGTCCCCCAACATGTTTCTCTATTTGAATAAAAAATCTGAAATTTTTAATTATTGTTATTTTTGCTTGCGAAAAAAAATTTGTGCCCCCCCCTACAATTTCAGTCAGCGGACACCAATGCTACTGATTAGTCTTATTCTGTCCGCCTTTCGCGAGACAATCAATTCAGTTAAATATTAACATTGTTCTTTTTATTACATAGTTATTTTTTCATATGTAATTCATTATAATATAAAATTTAGTTTTCCTTCGTGCGTATAATTAATTTTTTTATTATAAATTACAACATTTTTTTATGTTAGGATTTAAACCACGATGGTTTAAATCGATCGCATCTCGAAAAAGTTTATTGCGCGCTCTTTTGTTCCACAAGAAGTCAAACGATCAATATGTTGACATAACAACTTACATGTACAAATATTATTGAAAAATTTTATTGAACAGAAAGCTATATTTATTAAATAAATTTTTTTTTGACCTAAAGTTACACTGGATGGAATTGAGTTTGTTTCAGTACAAATGAAAATATTTTGGGTGGGTCACGAAAAGGAATACAATCCAGGTTCAGATGGGAATTTGATTTTATTCGAACTGATTTGTCGGCTTTTTAATTGTTTTTTCCACAGCGTCCTAGGATTCACATTAATATATGATCAAATTATGCTCCCAGGTCTTTTGTATCGTTTATTTCGAGCTGGCTGTTGTTTGTTCCGATATTGCCATTAGTGCTAAGACATAAGGTAAAGGACATCTGTATATACATATATAGATTAAAATATTTATTATATCTATCTCAAAACTACTTCTTAATAAATTAGCTTACATTTATCACAAAGGTAGCATTAATGTTTCTGCGGTACTTCAACATAAGTACAAGTACATATTTTATACAGCGTACACCTCTCATCACCTTATACATATTTATCCTTAATAAGAATTTATTGCGTAATAAATTTATTTAATCATATATGCCTAATTATCACGCATCCCCTCTGACATGTTCTCTTATAACTTTCATTATCACGTCAAAATATTATAATCTACAATCACCCATACCCCAACCTCCTTTATATATATTTCGTTGTGTAAGTATATATGTACATACTATTGTACATACAAACATATGTATATATGTAGGCATATAAAATACTATATAAATTTTGTTCGTTGGAAAATATTAACACACAAACATCTATGTACACACTCTCGAGTATAGGCAATAAATGCGAACGATAACATTAACACACGGAAAATATAACGAGTATGGCAGATTATTAATATAATTAAATAAAACCCTCAACCTTTTCCAAGCTATACCCATCCGTTTTTGAATTTACACGCGAAAATCCAAAATGTATGTCAAGGGGGTGCGGATGACGATGAATTTACAATCCGCACAAAGATGCACACCATGGGAGTCGTTCGAAGACGCACGGGACACTCTTTTAACCTATATGAATAATAATAATCATAATAAAATAATACGACCCCGGTATATACTCGAAAAGTACCAGCCTCCCGGTCCCTAATCGTAATGCAAATGTTGATTTTGCTTCAAACCATATTTTTGCCAGCGTGTCATGTCCGTTGTTCTATTTCCACTGTTTTTTTTTTCTTGTTGTTCGTTTCGTTTTTCGTTTTTTTTTTGTTGTTTTTTTTGTTTTTGCTTTATACACCAAAAAAACTTTTCATCTGGCAACATCAGGATCTCATTTAGAATATTCTAAATGAAGCATAAGGGAAAAATTAATACCAACGTCTTTTCATTGATGTAAGCACAAACGACCTGTAGTAAAATTTTATAATTAATTTATTTATTTTGTGCTGTTATTACTTTTCTGTGTTGCCAACAATAATATATTCCAGTGTGTGATAATTTGATAAATTTTTCTCTGGGGGGTTCAAAAGGATTATGGAAAGTTAAGGATAAGCGAACTACTTTCTGCAGGGCTTCCTTCACTTCTTATGTATTTAGTATATTATACTTTATACAAAAGAAATTGTCTGTTTATGTTATATTATTATGTACGTTTCAGAGTTTAGGAGTTAGAGAGATATAGGATAAAGTAAAATGGCTCTTTATCTAAAGTAATTTTATCGCTTCAAGTCGAACATTTCAAAATGTAGTCTCAAAATAATAATTTTTTTTTGCTTGACTTGTTTGTGTTTAAAATAGAAATAATTATTACAGTTATACATTACAATTGATTATTATTTGGTAATCCTAATGTTTTGTAACGTTAAATTATTTATTGGTTGTCTAGTGGCCACAAGCGATATTTTCGATCAATAGTTGATTTGGGTTAGCGAACGAAAGCCCTTTTGCCACATTTTATATATTGACATTGTAATTATTTAATGCCATCCCAAACCTATCAAATGTTTATTTTTTTTCTCTTATCAATAATCAATTATTTTTTATTTGTAGGAGGAGTGTTAGGATTTATAAACATTGAAATACGAGAACCTAAAAATCAAAAATCGAAATAAATCGAGTAGACAATTCGAAGAAAAGTCTAAATTTTAATTTCTATTTTTTTGAAAAAAAAATTGAAAACAAAACTTCCACTATATATTTTAGTGTGGAAGCAAAAGTGAGTGCTGGAACTTGGTGAATAAATTGGCCGTTGGAGAAACAAATGCGTAAGATAGCGCACAGATTTGTTTTCGATATGTGAGAATAGGGTAATTATATTTTTCCTGAATTTGGATATGTGATTTCCATAATTTTTCCGTATAATGTAACATAATCATTATGATAATATAACGTCGATAAATATTGTTTATTCTATGTATAACGAGGGGTTTTCCACATGCATTACTAGGTACTATTTACTATTATCCCCCCTTTAATAACACAATTTTTATTTTTCAGTTTCTCTTTAATTCACCATGCATCAATTACATGCATTATGAATACGATATAAATATTTTCTTATAAATATAAAGTAGACATTTTCTTACAATGCAATTTATATACAATATACATGTACATGTGTACATAAACAACATATATACATACATATAAAGAGAAAAAAAAAATTCAACCCATTACGATAACCATATCCAAACAACAAAAATCAATTATTTATATAAATTACATATGCAAATGTTCATAAACTTTTGATTTACGTCTTTTCATTTCATCCCATTTCAAATATGCAAATACTTTGAATATGAAGTAATACTAAAACCTCACCCTCTCTTCCATCAAACTCCCTGTGAACCTCAGCCATTTATATTTCGAAAATAGTAATGTTATTGGCTTTTGTTGTTTGAGAAAATTTTACAATATCGTCATGCATTTTCCTATATCAATTATAGGGTGGAGCGATTTAAAATATATTTATCACTACACAGTTGTAAAAGCTAAATTGAGGTTATGTGTTCCGTTTCATTCCGTTCAATTTTAATTTTTATCAACTCTCGTACCGTGACCAACTTTTATTTCATCATATCTTACATTTTATAAACAAACACTATTGTTATTTATTTATTGTTGTTAAATAAACTAACAAAAAATTATTATTATTATTAATAACATTTGTGACAAATTTTCTTTCTAACACATGCACAAACGAAAAACGAAAAAAAAAAAAAAAAACAATAAGGAGGAAAATAACTTTGGCACATCATTCCAACGTGCTTGGAATTGGAGCACTTGATTGTAAATTTTAATGGCTGTGCCCAATTTTAAATTCAAACGAGTTATAATGTCATCGCGCGACAACTGCAACAGCACCGTACCATCGATCTCTTGGTCTTTGAATACGTTTGCCTCAAACGGAAAATATAATCGGAAATAGTCCAAAACTTGAGACGGACTCCAGCCGGTCGGATCGGGAACATTGTCTAGCAACATTTCGGCATTTTCGCCCGGTAACACGTTTTGTTCAGTCTGCTGCTGCTGCTGTACCGTATTGCTTCGTAGCTTTGAAATATTTTTGATGCAATTTTGACAACGGAACCTATTTTTTAAAAACGATTTGTTTTGACTCAAATTGTTGGGATCATAACATTTTTCATGATAACAACGACAGCATACGATGCATTTGTAGAATGGTTGCTGGAAATTTAGATTGATTGATTGAGAAATCGATACGATTGATAAGGAGATAAAGAGGATGGGACAATAAATTTGTCCACTTACCATTAATCCCGATTCATAGCATTTCTGGCACAATTTATAGCATTTCAAGACCAATCATTGTGACATATCTTCCGTAAAGCCTTTGTATTTGCATGCTAAATGGAGCGAAACGGAACGGTGCGGCGCATTGTGCCCATAACTTTACTTATTAGCTGACTGGCATACCTATTAGGAGGCGTGAGTGGATGAAGTATGTGTGTGAGAGACCAAGTATATGAGGACATATGTAGGCGTTTTAAGTAAAGTATACTATGTTGGGAACTAGATCAAAGCTTGTCTCGGTTTGAATGGGAATACGTGTGACAATACAAAACCGATTGTTTTCTTAACGAAGTTATGTATAAACAATGCATGTGCAGTTTGTTTTGTATTAATGTAATTTCTTTGTTTGACGAATGACATGGTCTTCAGGAAATGATAGACTAAGACTTATTGGAGCTAGCGGTGCGACGGTTGAGTGCAAGATTGAAGAGTTTAACGTGACAATACTTTGAACGAGTTATCATTTACTACTGCATACAATTTTCCAGATTTAATCTTGACCGAACAGTTGATCGTAATAGTAATTCGTCTACTAGAGGAGACATTTGTGGTTTCCGATTTATGCAGCGTAATGTTTTTTCGGAACGCAACATTGCTCCACCCTAATATAATACATAATAATGTGAATTTGAATGCAAATGAAAATAAGTAGTACAATGTATACTGTTCAGAAATGAATATCATTTCGTCCTTCCATGTTATTACACCCTTTCAATACTTCAACAACGTATATATACGAATCCCGTATTGAGATTAGATATTATACATATTTACCCCAAGCAACTTTTGCTGTTATCTTATTATTGTGTTTTTCTACAACAATGGAACAATTAATGATGCTATAAATCTATTTTTAATTCTATTTTTTCGGTATGGCAACATTTTTGGACCAGGTACTGTTTGAAGTTATTCACCTCTAGGTGGTTATTTTTTTTAATTTTGTTACTTGGCAACATTTTTGTTAAATTTTTAAATTAAATTTGACATTCCGCACTTATGATTACAAGCTATGTCAGTTTCGACTCTGAACTTAAGCATCAAATCAATCAGAATATTCTAAAATTGTTAGCTTGTTTTGTTGGTGTATTTCAAACGTAGAACAAAATTATACAAGTAACAAAAATTTATCCTCTCTCTCTCTCTCTATATGTTATGTTACCCCATTATTACAATCCGTACAACTAACAGAACCAAAGAAAATGTTTTATTTATCGTCCTTTCATCGCATATAAATCATTAAAATTCTAATAATAATTGTTGATAGTTTTTCGAATCGATAATAATAAACAACCCTCGAATGTCGCAAATACACCTCTGGGTATATAGTTCATTTGCATATTGAGTATTTTCATCCATATTATATACATATATAGTACATCTATTCTATAGGTATATAAGAAAATAGCAGTGTGCTTGGCTTAGATTCCACCCTCGATATTCATAAATATTTAATTACGATATATTGCAAGTAGAGAGCTTTTGTATTATATTGTTAAGTAACTAAACATCAATTTATTGATTTCTTCTTTTTGTTACATAGCAAGGTGGTATATTTCATAGCAGAAGGATTTATTGGATTTTTCTTAATTACAGCGATGACAATCAAAATCCATTAGCTCAACCTCTTCTTTTGTATATTTGCAGTCGATAAGTGTTGGCAATCACTTCATTTATCTATGTAACTATAGTTTTTTTCATAACAAATTCAAAACCGATCTGTTCTTAGTGCTTTAAGGGTTTATGCGTCATTTGTTACAATCACTCTTACTACAATTTGCCAAGAAAAACTTGTTCCGGTTTACCCCTAGGATTATCTTCTTCTTCTCCTTTGGTTCCTTTAATCGCTAGTCTGAGGGGCATAGGGCTTCGGTGAAGTCACGTCATCCGTCTCTATTCATTGCCAAGACATCGATCTCATTTCAAGAATTGATCGATAGGTCTTTCACCTGTCAGTCGCTATAGTTTCACATGAAATATTCAATATTGTTGAAAATATTCTAAGTCCTTTTTATCGAGTGGTCACTAAGTTTTTTGGTTGTAAATGTTCTACCATCTCGGATCAGCTTAATTACAGCTTATCTGTTGGAAGCTATTTAAAGGCAGTAATAAACTGTTCAGAATCAGTTTAATGCATTTAAAGTCTGTTAGTCTGAAAAATCGTGTTTTCGAACAAAAAATCTTACTTTCGAATGTTAGTGAAACCATTTTGTGTTTCAAATATATCAATTTTGGTTAAAACGATAATAATACACTAAAGTTATAAACGAAATATAATCCAAAAATCTAAAATTATTTACAAAATTCGAACATTTTTGAATTTTTTGAACAGGCAAACTTTTTGACCGAAATCCAGTGGCGAATCTGATATTATACAGATGGTGTACTGTACCTACTCCGCCATGGTATATAATGTCCTTTGGCTCTAAGGCACATCATATATTTTCCGTAATAATAAAATTCCAACGAAAATGAAAATACAATAAAAGAATTAAATTTACTTTACACGAAATCTACTTTACAGGCCTATTCTACGTAAAAGTTAGGACTCTAATAGCGGCCATTTTAATCTTAACTCGTCTTAAGATTCACCTCAAGAGCGCGACACTGAAATTCGTATTCT